>BQNB010157282.1:0-15169 GCA_026074375.1 Tanacetum coccineum | reverse complement strand
AGTATTTTCCAACTGTATGCTATCCTGATATATTATTACCTAAGTTTACCTTCACTGCCAATATCATTTAATCATGAACCATTAATCACTTGCGAGTGAACGTGAATATTGTGGATAGATCTATCAGGATTGACGAATCCCGTTTGTGTTTACCTATACATGAGGTAATCAAACGCACTATATTTGAGAATAATGGGTAACTTTGGCAAGTTACCTTTCCAAGAGGATATTAGTTCCTCAATAATGTCACTGAGGTGATTTCCATGTTAACGTGTTGGTGTCATGAGCTTAGGGCAATAATAGTGTTTTCTATGATAATTGTAATTATACAATTATTACCACTTATGATGACTTGTACTCAACCAATTTCATTACAAACCTATGAATTTCACTGAACCTTTGTGTTGACCTTTTTAGCATGTTTATCTCAGGTAACTAAGCAGTTTAAGGCACGGAGTGGCATGGACTTGAAGGCGTCCAAACTTGTTATCATTCAACCGTTATGTTTTAAATGTATTTTGGGACCTCCTTTTTGTAAAACTCTGATATATTATTGAATGATAACTAAATATTCTAAAACGTCTCTTTTGAGTCGTTTTTTTATGATTATGACTGTTGATTCATGAAGTAATACCCCCCAATTTAGCTTCCGTTGCTATGTGAATTATCAGGGTGTAAAACATAAACATACCATTAATTCGCATACCTTTGAGTTTTCTTTATTCCATGCCTTAACGATTTTATTCCAGTCACCAAGGCTCACTCATTTTGGCTTGAAATTGATTTGATCACGAAATGGCAAAGATGGATTATAATAGTGTTTCTTGACTTTATCCCTCTAACTCTTCACCTTATTCGCAAAATAATTCAGAATCCAATCATTAGAACCTGAGGGAAGATCAAACCTATCCTTCAAAACAAAAGAAAAAAATGTAATTACAAGTGGAAACGTACACTAGTTAGTTAAATATATATGAATGTGTTTCTAACGTATATTTAAGATGTCTAGCAAAGTTTGTTTCTTGGCAATGTCTACTTTAAGCCATGGTTTGTGAAGTGGATAATACTTTCCACTCCTTACAAGGGATCTTATGAAATGACTCAGTTTGCTTGTTGTTTTCTTATCAACAGGTTTTCCATTTTCAATGAATGAAACACTGATACGATCACCATCATATTTGGCGTAATTATTTGGCATAGATGTTTGTCCTCTAACTCTTCTGCGTCCAATCACTTGTACTACAAAGAAAACCTTAGAATCAATAAATCATCTATAGAGTAAAGGATTACATTGAACTATATAAACGCACCACATAGACACAACATGCCTTCGCCATCAATAGATTCATTTAAGCCCAACTCTAGTACATCTTCAGCTTGTTGGCTATCGGTGTAGATTCTAATTCTAACACTATTATCCATCCTTGACGACATTACCAAAAGATAGCTGAAAATTAAGAAACTATTAAACATGCATATAAAAAATGTTGCCTTGCAAGCTAAACAAGCTTTTTTTATACATTGTCACATTTACCATTTACCCATTGCAGGTTCTACCTTAATAACAAAGACACTACTACAGCAAATCTATAATGAACAAGAGTTGGTGTAGTTTCATTACACCGATAGGTTGAAGGGGTTTAATTAAAAACTATATCACATAGCCTTTTTTGTCTTTTAGAATTCAACAAGTTTTTAGGTTGTTAATCAGTTTATCACTATTGTAACCTCAAACGAGTAAGCTACAAGCTACTAAAACCGTAAATATGAACCTTTTGAGATTTTAGCAAGTCCATAAGCTTGTAAAATAAGCATAATACAAACACCTTCAAGATATATTTCTAGCTTTTTCGGTTGAATTAGTATTTAATTAATTGGCGAGGAAATTATCTTTGGCAGGGGAAATTAGCGCGCTAGTTAAATTCTAAGTCTATATGAAATTTTGTGATGAAAATTTTGTGACTATAAACAATATGTTGAAAGCTAGTAATTATTTAAAATTTCCATATGTTTTTTTCTTTTATAAGATTGCAATTATCTAATCTTAACTATGTAAAATATTTTTTATTTAATTTATAATGTTTCTCTTTATATATTATAATGAACTTTCTTTATTTTTTCGTTTTGAACGAACTTTTATAAGTGTTCAGAATATTTTGATAACGTGTCATATCTGAATGTTTGACACGTGTCATCATTTATAACACGATATGTCATCTTTTTTATAGCTCTTGTACTAAAATGAGATAATGAAGAAAGTTTGTTGTTATTTAATGACATAATCCTTATTATGTATTGTGCCCATTCTGTTTTCTATAACGTGGGTGCTTGAAAGCAAACTTATGTTGAATTCCATGTTGATTTCATCTCAATTACTCATATGGCTCGCACTTAGCTCGAGTGGAGTATAGTATTTGCACACGGAAATTCGATGATAATACTTTTCACATTACATGTCAGCAAACAATATCTCACTCAGATATAAATCTCGGTCACATGATATCATGCGAATGTAAGAACATGTTCACTCGTATCTTGTTAGTTGGTGTATATTGAAAAACAAGGAGACTCTTATGTGGTTCATTTGAAGTTGAGCGATCCTTTTCGTACAAACGAAAAGCGGACAATGAGCCTAACGCCGTAAAAACCAACCATATGTGGTACCTAACAACATTATGATAAGCTAGACTTTTGGACCCTCAATTTTGAATTTCTCCGCCATTTTTCTATTTTTCATTTGTTTGATGTGATTTTTAATGTTTATTTTTCTAAATACGATATATGCAATTACATGGACACAATCATAACAAATCAACGAACAATACACATGGATATCAAAAAGTAATATAATATCCCAGATATTAGAAAGTGTGACACAGATTGAAAATCGATCGCGACCCATGACCTAACACATGAAACATGACCTACCGGAACACAATATGACCAAGCAGTCTAGCGTCAACACAATAGTTAGTATGAAAATATCAAAGAAAAAACCCGACGTGTACGAATACCACCGTTGAATTAAATCATACTAAGATGAATAATGCCTCGACACTTGCTTCAATGACTTGCTTCACCGACCCTTGATAGTCTAATTTTTAAGATTTATCAGGATCACAAAATATTTTAGTTCGGAGTCCATCAATATATTTTTTATACAAAATACTTTGTTTTTCTCAATGTGTGCTTCACATTATCTTGGTTTTACCACTCGCTTTGATTTCTTGTGATTCTTGACCTTTGTTGATAATATCAAGTGTTTGTAGATGGATGAAATGGAAGTTTACTTACATGGCTTATAAGGTTGAATGTATTAATGAACCACTATTTTTTTTAAATACATAAAACAATATTTACCGAATTGGGTGTTTTATTGCTAAGTCACGGTCTTGACTTAATAGGGTGTAATTGTAAGGGTTAACTCACATGGGACTCACGCGTGAGTTATACTCCCATTACAACCAGAGTGAAATGCTTTTATATTTTATGTATCTTTTGTACCGATTAATTAGCCTATTGTAGCTCACTCCAAAAAACCATCATGATCGAAAACGACAAGCAATCGATTATTATGGATTTTAAGGCTATGGTGAGTGATCTCGGTGAATTTAAAAATATAACTTTTTGTATTTGGGATGTCACATAAGGAACCTAGACCTTTATTAGTAAGCCTTTGTGGTTTAACATAATATACTACCAATTGTTGATATTTAGTGGTAAACTAACATAGTTGATCGATTTAGAATATTTTCAATTGGATTTAGTAATTTGGGTTATTAATGAACATTTCGACTAACTTTTTTCAAAAAAGATATACCTATGAAGTTTGTGGATTAACCGAGTTGTTTTGGATTTAAGTGCCTTTCAAGACAAATGTGTGACGTATTTTGTATTTATATATTTTTAGATTGTCAGTTTTTTTTAAATCGACAAGTTTCATTGTGTGGAAACTAGAAAGGGGGGGTGAATAGGTTACATATGTGTTTTAGGTTTTAAAAGTTTACTTTTAAAAATGTTTAGATCCGAGTTATATGTTTAACTAATTCACAATATGAACAAACAATAACTATCTAAACTAAAACTAGATAACTACAATAATAATGTAAAGAGATAAGGAAAGAAACAACCAAACCAAGACACCAAGATTTTATAGTGGTTCGGCTACGAAGCACCTCTTCGCCCTACTCCACTCCCTGAGTATCCGACTCGAGATTTCACTATGTCAACAAGCTCCCTTTAGGCGGAGAAAACCGTTTACACGTCGCTTATGTTATTTTCTGACACTAAGCTAAATGTCGAGTCCTAATCTTAGCTAGAACCAATCTACCACTTCACAAGATATACACACTCACAAGATCTACACTATCGGATCTACACAATATCCGAATCACACAAATACACAAGATAAATACAATAGAGGTTTGGTACTTAGAAGAAAAGAGGAGAGATCACTAATTAACACTTCGTTTCTTGACGAATACGAGTGTTCTTCTCTTGCACTTGAATGAGAGGGAAGAGATGAGAAGAAGAGATTAGATCACTTGAAACAAGATCTAAGTATGTTAGTGATCAAGAGTTTTTGTGAGAGAAAGAAGTTTTAGAGAGAGAAAGAAGAGACTGAAAAATTTTGTGCAAAGAGGAATGATTTTCAGCAAAGGGTGGACGAGTATTTATAGACAGGGAAATTTAACGGTAACTGGCGGCGGTCCCATATATATAAGGGGGCCGCCAGGCCTATAAGGGGGCCGCCAGTAGACTTCACTTCCTTTTGTTGTCTTTTTGTGAGGAATGTTGTATCTGGTATAGAAGCTTCCATTTTGGGGGAAAATTTTGAATTTCAAATTTTAAGTTTTTAATAAAAAATTTCTTTTAATTAGAAAATATTTTGTATAATTAATTTTGTGAAAATCTTTTGTAAAAATGTAATGGATAAGAGAAAAATATTTTTTTAATCATTAATCATGCTTAATGATTTTGTTTATCCATACCTTAAGTGATCACTAATCATAGAAATGAAATTTCATACTTAATAATTTGTGAACGTTTATTTTTATCATAAACGTTTTTACATTTTGTTATTATCAAAACGTTGAGAGGTAGAAAAATATAAATAAAGTTTTTAGACATTATTTGTATCAACAATCTCCCCCTTTTTGATGATGAAAAAATGTAAACTCATTTTAAATAAAATTAAAGGTTTCAAATTATTAATGAGTTTTATTCCATTTCTCCCCCTTTTTGTCGAATTCAAAAAGGATGATCGTCGAGTAGTTGTAGGAAGAAAGAAATCAACGATATCAAGACTCCCCTTTGATGTGAGCTCCCCCTTATTCGGGGCACCAAGGGATCGATCTTACGAAATTTTTTTGCTACAAAACAAAGTTAGAAGTACAAGTGCAAGACAAATATCTCATAAATATAACACCATAGTTATGCATGCATTTCAACCATAAAGAAATTTCATTCAACACATAGTAGATCAATACCATAGTCGTATGATCATTACAAGACAAGGTAAACATAAATTAATACATAAAGCATAAACTAGTTAAATCTTGAATTATAGTAGATGCCATAATCAAAAGTTGGTCATTCGATTATTTGGGTAGGTTAACCATGTGAGAATGGTTAACTAAAAAGAGAGAATGGTGAGGTTGGTGAAGCATTGTTTGGAGAAGTTCAGGTTTGAGGTATAAGATGGGTGAGAAGAAAGTGAATGAAGTTGATTTCATTTCTCAAGGAATGAAATTGGTTTCTAGAGTATTGGCAACAATGACAAAAGCTTGAGTAAAACTCAACTTGACCATGAGATGGTGAATAGATTTGTTTAGGTGGTGGTGAAGGTGGTGCTTGAATGTAGGCATGGGAAGGGTTATTGTGTGTGTCAAGAATGGTGGAGATGTTATGAAGTGAGTTAATCATTTCATCTCTTAGAGGATTGTAGGAAGGTGGTGATGGAGATTGATGATGAACTTGTGGAGGAAGTGCAGGTGATTCATGATTGAAAGAGGATGATGGTTTTGGGTTGGATGTCTTGCACTTCTACACTTGTCTAACCGACATTCTTGGTCTTCTAGAAAAGTTGGGATGGTGGTTTGAGCAAGACATTGATGTTGAAGAAGGGAGATTTAAGGGAGATATAGATGGTGGTGAAGTATAGAAGTTGGGTGATTAAATAATGAGAAAGATTGGATAAAATGGCAAACATGGTTTAAGAAGAAGAGGGTGCCAAATATGGTTTAGTCAATCTGGGAAATGCCAGCTTAAAGGCTATAGATAGAGAGGTCAATGATACAGAAAAATAGGCAAATTCAAAAGAATTTGTTCCCTCATGTAGGCGGTCCCATAATGTCTGGCGGTCCTAAATATATTAGGGGGCCACCTGGTATTTATGGGTGGAGAAGATGAAATTTTCCAGATTTTACTTTTCTTAAGTCCAGTGATTTTAGCATCTACTAAAAAATCAAGTAGTCTAAGCAAGAATATATGATTCTAAACTAAGCACACAAATCATTTAGCAAGTAGTAGGATTATACCCATATGATTTTCATCTAATATTGCTAATATGCAAAGCATTAATAGGATGATAAAATTTGAAGGGATCTTCCTAGTAATGGGGAATCATCATTTAGTATCATGGTCCTAATAGAAGAGTTAAAGAAGACATAATATACTTTAACAAATATAGATATAAATAAGTATCTCCAAAAACATGATAAACATGTTTACTTGTGTTTCCCCTTCATCATGTTCTTGATGTCTTGTCCAATTAACCTTAACCCTTCTTGGTGAGCTTCTCTTTGTTGAGTTTGGACATTTATGGTTTCGAAGAGATAAGTGTTTAAGTTGTGACTTTCATGAGGAGGGTTTAGAATGACTCTAGGGATAACATTAGATGAAGAAGAGACATTTTGGGAAGGTAAAGAGGATGAGTTGGAATGAAATGATTCATCATCATTTTCATCAACTATGGGAGCAAGTAGAAGAGATGAGGAAGGATAACCTTGAGTGGTGGAGGAGGAGCTAGCATTTGACTCACGAGGTCTTTTCTTGCCTTGATCCGCTCGTGTCTTTCATTCATAATGAGGATCGAGCGGATGCATGGCTTTATCATGTGAGAGATAATGATCAAATGCTAGATAATGATTAAGGAAAAAGTTCCTTTGGTTTGTTTCGAGTCTTTTCCATTCTTTTGAGAATGAAGAATGCTAGATTGTAAGGAGTTGAGGTTTCAATGCAATAAAGCATATGACAAAGACACACGGAGATATGATCCTTATGACCTCCTAGACAAATGGCGTTTTCACGAATAATATCAACCCAAGGTTTCATATGAGTTTGAATCTCTCGGGTTAAAATTTCGTTTTTACCTACGACAATGGTTTTCTTATATTTGGTACGGGTCTCTTGACCTTGTCGAGGAATTTGAATGAGAGACTTAACGAAACTTGGAGAGGGAGGCTTGGTTTTATAACAACCTTTACTAGGAACACTGATTGATAAGTGGTCGAGTGACCACATGTCGGTGTGAGAGGCTTGACCTTTGAAGGGGATTTTTAGGATTTGACCGAATTCCTCAAGAGTGAGGGAGAATGACTTGTTTTGAATGACAAAGTTGACGACAAATTAACCTTCAGAATTATAGGTAAAAGTGAGTTGACTATAGAAATCGAGAACAAAACGAGATATAATTTGTTCGTTAATGTTTAACAAACAATCAAAACCGATTGAATCGAACTTGACACGAATATGACTCATATTTTTGAAATTTTGACTCACAACCCTTCCCTCATGAAAGTACCATTTTTCCAGATTTGCCATTGTGTTTAGTAAGGGTTGATTAAATTTATTTGAAATAAGGGGGTATGTAATTTCATGTCTTTTGATGATCAAGTCCGGTAACTTGAGGCATTGTTACCAAAAATGACAAACAAAATCATATTTTAATTGCTTATACTTGTGTTGATGTTTTAAGTTCATGCCTAGTGTGTGCCTATATGCAACAAATGTAGAGTAACGATTAACTCGACCTAAACATAAAATCCTAAGAGTTAACCCAAACGCTCCTTAGTTTGATTTTGCTCAACCCAACAAGTCGAAAAATACATATGAATTATGTATCTCGAAATTTGTTCATGAGATCATTATGCATGTGTTTGAAAACGTTTTTAGATTGTATTGACAATGCATAACAATAATTTTATTTTGTTCCTAACATGAGTGATTTGAAAATAAAATTGGGTTTTGGTTCAAAATCAATTTTTCGTTAAACTCACTAATGTAAGCAAATCCTATGTCTACGGGAAGCATATTAGTTTTACATTGTATCCTAGTAGTCTTAATTATACAGAATTGAAAGAAAAATAAAAAATTCCCAATTTCAATTTTTGGTGTTCATCATGAACCCTAGACTTAAATTGAAAGAAAATAGATGAAATAACTTCTAATTGATGATCTTAAAGATGTTGTGGATGATTATAAGTGTTAATTTGATCTTTAATTATAGTTTTAGTGGGTAATTATAAGTTTTGGGGTGATATTCGTCCTTTTCGTCGCTGCAGAGAAGAAGGGGTGTGTTTGGTTTTGTGTTTTGAAATTTTTTGACTAAGTGTTCAGATTTAGTGACATCTGATGGCGGTCCAATATTTCTTGGCGGTCCCAAATATATTAGGCCCCGCCTAGGGTAAGGGAGCCGCCCTCAGTGAGGGTTTTTCGGACTCAGTTTTTGACGAAAATTTTACAAAGAGGAGTGACATTTTAATTTGCATGTCGCGAATTACAAATACTTAAAGTACTTCGGATGAAGTAATTTATTTGTCACGACACAGAATGGAACATGAACTAGAATTGAGACTAGAAGAAAGAGAAGCGGACACATACGATTTATGGAATATGTTCCATCATTCCTAAACCAAGACGTAGATAGTTAAACGATTCACGTTTAAGGGGTTTAGTAAGAATGTCGGTGATGTTGTCGACGGACGGCACTTTTTCGATTGAACTATGTCCTTTCTAGACATTATCACGAAGAAAGTGGTGACGTATTTCGATGTGTTTGGTACGAGAATGTTACACCAGGTTTTTTCTAAGTCAATCGCGCCTTTGTTATCGCACATGATGGGAACGTCATCGAGTTGTAGGTCGTAGTCGATGAGAGCTTGTTTCATCCATAGTTCTTGTTGACATGCCTTTTCGGCACTTACGTATTCGGCTTTGGTAGTGGATATAGGAAGAGTGGTTTATTTCTTCGAGAACTAAGATGTCAAACAACATCCCACGAATGTACAAAAACCGCTAGTTCTCTTTCGATCCACATAATCTCCCGCATGATCAGAGTCGGCATATACTACAGTTTCTATGCCAGTCCCCTTAGGATACCATAATCCTAAGTGCGTAGTGCCTTTAATGTATCAGAAGATACGCTTAACCGCTTCAAGGTGAGAGGTTTTGGGAGCCTCTTAGAAGCGGGCATAAAGGCAGACACTAAACATGATATCGGGCCTACTTGCCGTTAGGTATAATAAACTACCTATCATGCCTCGATACTTGGTACTATCTACCGACTCACACTCTTTGTCTTTTGTAAGTTTAGTATCGGAGGACATAGGGGTTTTCATTGGTTTAGAATCTTCTAGACCAAATTTCTTAAGCATTTCTTTAATATACTTAGATTGATTAAAGAAGATACCATCTTCCATTTGTTTTATTTGTAATCTAAGGAAGAAGTTAAGTTCACCCATCATGCTCATCTCAAACTCGTCATGCATGATTTTGGCAAATTCATCACACATGTCTTGACAAGTCGAACCGAATATAGTGTTTTATACCTAATGGGATCTTCTTATTCCAATTTTCATCCAAGGCGGGTATGGAGAAAGTTCTTGAAAATGGACCATGGCTTATATGTTTTATTCTTATATTTCTTAATGTATGGAGAAAGTTCTGAAATGAGATTTTATTACAATGGCACCGGTTTGGGTAAAGTTTCATAATGTCCATATTGGTGGGTTTTTGGAAGTCGGCATAAGTTTAATTGCATCTAAGTTGGGAAAACCAATCATGATGGATGCTTATACTAGTGATTTGTGTTTAAACCCGTGGGGACGTAATTCTTATGCTTGGGTCTTGATTGAGATATCTTCGGATTGTAAGTTTGTGAAGTCGCGGATTGTAGCTATTCCGTTTGAAGATGGGACGGGTCATTCTTTGGAATCACTTAAAGTTGAGTTTAAATGAAAGCCCCCCCCCCCTCCCAGTGCGAAACGTCTAAAATATTTAACCATATGGACGACCAATGTCCTAAACGAGTCAATGTTCCAAACCAGTCACATGGTGATGGTTCTGGGCATTCTACTCGTAAGAAAGGTAAAGGGAAGGCTGCTCAAGCTCGTCACATTGAGGGCGTTAGACTATCCAAGTCTAAGTTTAATTTTGTGTTAAGGCTGGTTAACAAGGACGGTAATAATGAGGCTGGTAAAAAGGAAGGTAAGTTATCGAATGGGGACAGTGGGGGTGCTAAGGATACATTTTATTCTTCTACTCCTATGGAACCTCAAGTTATGTTAATGGGGTATTTAAGGATATTGGTAAAGATACGCCTGTGGTGGGAGATAAGAGCGTTGATTCTATTCATGCTCTTGGTAAGAATGATGATTTTGGGAGTGTACGTGGGGGGGAGGCTACTGCCAAGCCTCAAGAATCTATTTTGTGCAAATAGAATTCGTCTAAGGAAGAGGTAGTGGCCAAGGTTCAAGAGGAGAATAGTCTTTATGCACGGTTTATGGCAACAAAGAAGGCTTCAACTAGTAAGCCTAATTCTTCAATGCAAGACCTTGAGGACAAGTCAAATGAGGATGAAGTGTACATGCCGAATGATGACATGTCCAAATATATTTCCTCGGCTGGTGGTGGATCAAATTGGGATGAGAACGACTTGGAGTGCTATGATGGGTATGATAATCAGGTGTATGGTTTACCTGAAGAAATGCAAGTATTTTGTGACCGTTATGATATCCGCATCCATGATGGTGGTAGGAAGTAGATTGTGTTGCATTCTTGTTTAGTTATAAGAATGGCATGTCATTCTTATGTAGGGTTTTTGGTTTGTAGCTATCCAGGGGCTTGTGAGTGTCCTTAAATGGACTGAGATAAGGGACTCACCCTCATCCGTTTGTACTTAAACACTTTTTTGGTGTAATACAATTTACCGGGGAAACCCATTACCCAAAAAAATATAATGTCATCGACATATATTTGAACAATGATGAGATTTGAACTTTTCTTCTTAGTAAAAAGAGTGTTATCTACCATTCCCATTTTATATTCATGTTTAATAAGGAAAGCTTTTAATCTATCATACCAAGATTTGGGTGCTTGTTTAAGACCATATTAAGCTTTCTTTAGTTTATAAACATGATCCAGTTTCTCGAAATCAATGAATCCCGGAGGTTGTGCCACGTATACCTCCTTATTGATAACACCATTTAGGAATGCACTTTTTACATCCAGTTGGAATTGTTTAAAATCTAAGGCACAAGCATAAGCTAATAATATCCTAATAGACTCAAGTCTAGCAACTGGAGCATAAGTTTCATCATAATCGATGCCTTCTTGTTGATTATAGCCTTGAGCAACTAACCTAGCCTTATTTTGAGAAACAACACCGTTCTCTTCTAACTTATTTCTAAATACCTACTTAGTTCCTATGATTATCTTTTTTGGGTAAAGGGTTACCCTGTTAAAGTATATTAATCACATAAACGTTTAGATACAATGGAATGTGGCTGAAATACCACATTAACCTCAAGCACACGCTTGAACTACCACTACCTCAAATGGGACATGCCCCAAATGAATTACACAAAATAAATCTAAGATACATCCCAGTTTTCCTTTCCTAACTTCCAAGCTGAGATATCAATCAGCCACACATATTGCGAATAATGAAAAACCACCATCAGAGGCATTCAGCTACCATAAAGCCTAAACGAACTAGGCATCTTCCAATGAGCAAGCAAACTATTAACATTAGCAGAATTCTTGAAATGAAAAGATAATAGCTTGAGCCGAACCGTTATCATGATCACCACCCTAAGCTCTTTAGGAGACCGCTTAGACTTCTTGAACAAACGATTATTACGTTCCAACCACACATAATAAGAAGAAGCAGCCAAAATGAGTTTACCAAAAATGCTTTTAGTTGTTCGTTTATGGGCCATTGGCTGCAAGTATGTAATAATATCATGAAGAACCGATTGCACTATTTCCATAGCAGCAAGGTGCCAAACCAACTTTCAAGCCTATGACAAATAAGAACACTCAAAAAATAGGTGTGCATGAGAATCTTTTTGAGTGTTACAAAGAGGACACCGAAGCAGGTTTAAGTCGATATTGATACCGACATCCCATTGCCTCAATTTATCCTGAGTCTTTAGACTATTCCTCGTTACCAACCAAAGATGAAATGAGTGATGAGGAATGGAATGAGAAAACCTCACAATGCGGTACCACATAACTTCAATACTGCAAGGTCTAAAGGCCTCCCAGGCTCGACTAACAGAAAACTCTAACATAACACCCTTCAAATCTTTCCAACGAAAAATATCAATAGAGTTAGCATCAAGATTTGGAGGGGGAATAATATTGAAGACCGGATATTTATCAATCCAGTCTTGAGGCCATATCCACCCATCATTACTAATCAAATCAGCTACCTTGCTATTTAGATTAAAACCCTCCCTATATATATCTCTAGGGGAAATAAAGCAAATTAGAGGGCTATGGGAACACCAAATATCATACCACACTGAAGCAGATTGACCATTACCAAGTTTGATCCAAAAGAATTGACGGACAAAAGGACAAAGTTGAAGCAGCTTTAACCATCCCTAATTCATGATATTTTTCACAGGAATGTCCCAAAATGACTGACTATTTAGTTTATAAGTGTGAATCCACCTCACCCAAAGAGATTCTTTATTAGAAACTATATTCCAAATGTGTTTAGTCATCAAGGCCATATTGAACAAATCTAAATTACGAAGCCTAAGACCTCCCTCATGCTTAGGAAGACAAATATCTTCCTAAGCCACCTTAGCCCTCCCTCGCTTGAACTCACCATTACACCAAAGGAAACCACGAATAAGACTTTGAATATCATAAATAATACCTTTGGGAATGATGAGAACTGAAGCCCAATAGACATGAATAGAAGAGAGAACCGATTTACAAAGTTGCAGTCTGCCAGCAAAAGATAATGACTTGTTCTTCCAATCTCTAATCTGGTTCTTCACTTTGTCCACAAGAATTTTACAATCCTTATTAAGAAGTCTCGGCGAAATTAGCAGAACACCAAGGTACTTAACCAGAAGAGTACCTTCAGCGAAAGGCACAATGTTAAGAATGGCAAGCTTAACATGATTCGACACATTACAAAAGAAAGCCGTACTTTTGGAGAGACTCAGAATCAGCCCCGAAGTAGCCTTAAACTCTTTAAGAGACTCCATAATAACGCGAGCAGAATCTAGGTCCCCACGAGTAAAAATAAAGAGATCATCTGCAAAACACACATTAATAATCCGAAGCTCCTCACAATGCTTGTGAAAATGAAACATACTAGACGTATTGAATTTCCTGTTGAGCATTAGGGATAAGACCTCCATGACAAGCAAAAAGAGATAAGGAGATAAAGGATCTCCTTGTCTCAAACCCCTCTTCCCTTTAAAGAAACCATGAATGTCTCCATTTAAGCTCAACGAGAAAGACATAGAAGTAACACAAGCCATAATCCACTTAATCATAAGAGGATGAAAACCAAAACATTTAAGAGCACAATCCAAGAACTGCCAATCAACCGTATCATACGCCTTTTGAATGTTAATCTTGAACGCACATCTTGAGGGCCCTCTATTTCTATGATAATTATGCATAAGTTCTTGCGTAATTAGAATATTATCCGAAATACTCCTACCCAGAACAAAAGCAGATTGATTCTCACTAACCACCTCTTTAATCCCATTAATAATACGATTTGTAAGAATTTTACTAATACACTTATAGATGACATTGCAACAAGAAATAGGTCGATATTCATTGACTTTAAGAGGAGTAGGAACCTTAGGAATGAGGGCAATAAAGTTGTGATTAATCTCCTTCAACAATCGACCACTTACAAAGAAATACCGAATAGCATGGCACACATCACTACCAATAATATCCCAACCTTTTTTGAAAAAGGCTGACGAATACCCATCCGAACCAGGAGCACGATCATCACCAATACTAAACATAGCCACTTTAATTTCTTCATCTGATACTGGACAAACCATATTAGTGCAGGAATCAGGTGAGACTTGTTTCACAAAAAGAGCATCAGAATTAAGGTCTTGACAAGTCAAATCAGATCTAAGAAACATTTCATACTGCGATACAAAAACATCAGCCACATTAGGCCCCGTAACTTCAATATTGTCTTAATTAAGAATATCATCAATGCGACCTCTATGATTACGGATCTTGAGTGACTTGTGGAAATATGTAGAAATCGAATCACCTACATCAAGCCACTTGATTTTTGTCTTTTTTAAGAACCGCTCCTCATCAAATTTGGCCTCAATGAAAGCTTGAAGATACACGGCCTCTTTGTCTCTAAGAATAGAATCATTAGGGTTTACATCCAATGCCTTTTGAGCCTCATCAAGTTCAACCCTAAGATTACAAACACACTCATGTAAATTTCCTTGATCATGCATTAGCTTCCGAAAAGGCTTTTTAAGAGATTTCAACTTTGAAACAACCTGGTACATTCTATGGCCATCAACATGCTGATTCCAAACATTAGAAACCAATTCCAAAAACTGACTTTTATAAGTAAGGAAATTAAAGAATTTGAAAGGCTTAGGCTTATGAAAAGGCAGATTAGGAATGTTAAGCACCGCAGGAGAATGATCAGATACTCTATAAGGTTGAAATAAAGCATAAGAACCTGGAAAAGCATTAATAAAATCCGTATTCCTCATAATATGATCCAGCTTCTTTAACAGCCCTCCACCACCTTTAGGATTTTGATTCCTTGTAAAATGCAAGCCCGAACTATTAATATCCAAAACCTCAATGTTATAGACACAATCCTTAAAATCACTAATGGCCGAATCTAATTTAGAAGAGC
>BQNB010157281.1:0-15169 GCA_026074375.1 Tanacetum coccineum | reverse complement strand
AGACCTAAAACGGCTAGAAAAGTTCAAGAAAATTCCCCATACACAAAAGACAAACTGGGGAGCCCCTAGTCTAGGGCGGCCCCCTTAAATACACGGGCAACCCCCTTAATTTTAAGGGGACCGTCCACCTATTTAAGGGGACCGCCCATAGACTAACGCTCCTCAAGTTTGTCCTATAAATACTGGACTTTTCCCTACTAATTTCTCACTTTTTGCACTCATTCTTTCTGTTCTAAAACAGCCCACACATCTCACTAAAATTCTTTGATCATTTAATCATAAAGCTTTGTTTCCATGTGATCCAAGCTCAATTCCTCAAGTGCAAGAGAAGAATACTTCCATCTTGGCGATCTTTGCAAGAGAAGAATACTTACACCTTTGTGTGTTGTTGCAATCTTATTGCATCCATATCATAACTTGTAAATCTTTTATATATCTTGTATTTATGTGTAGTAACTAGATCTTGGCGATCTTTGTAAATATAGATAGATCGTGGTGATCTTACCAAGTAGTGTTAGTTAGTTATGGCATAAGTAGTGTGGTGAAGTGAAGTCGTGAAGTTGTGAGAAAGGCTTATACAAATTACACTTTGGTTGCAGGTATGTGTTTGGTGTTGGTATCACATAATGGACATGATGGATAGAGAAGCAGCAGAAGGGCGCTGTCTTACATCATATACATAAAGAAAAAAACATAGCGGCATACGGACGGTGCTAATCGAGCCAAGCTACTATGCATCAGGTAAAAGTAAGCTTATGCTTATGCTTATTTTCAGCCCTCTTTCCAAATATTTTGTAAAAGTAAACTTATGCTTATGCTTATGCTTATTTACATATAAAGGAAACACATTTGAGTAAAAATATTTTGTACGTCTAATTACTTTAAATAATCTTCCTCATAGATATAGTAGCCCTGCTAAAACCAGACTACTTGCTGCATCCTGGAAGCTACAACTTTAACAATGGTTTTGTTGAATGATCTTGAACGGATAAACTCTGTTGGTTTCAGCTCTTGTAATATGTTGGGGAACACAGGCACATTTAGGCGATTACGCAAGCCTTTTTGAAAGTACAGGCAAAAGCCACAGCTCATGCTCAAGCTCGAATGTTGGTAGTGGCCTTGGCGCGCATAACAAGAAGAAACAAAAGGTTAATGGGAAGTAGTTACAGAATGGGTGGCGGGGATTTTGTCGTCGTCTCAGTCGGCTTCTTGAGTTCAATTCGGGGTTTAGTCTACTTTAAACTATAAGGTAATTCTTTATGGTCTTTTTATACATGTTCATAACTCATACCCTGTTTTCTGAAGTGTGTTAATGGAATGTAAAGATGTATTATTTGTTAGTCATTAATAGGTTTGCCTATAAAGCTGATACGGTTAGTTTGTTCGAAGAAAAGTTTTCATCGCATTTCTAATTAAGATGAGTGTAGAATGTGGAGTTAAGAAAACTTATAGTGTTACAATTTCTGAATTCTAAAGTCTAACACACATCATATTTTAGAGTATGTAGAGCTACATACATCTACAACCCAATCAGCAGCTCATGCTTTATCAGCTGATGTAGAACCTGAAAAAAATGACATAGAATATTAACGTAGCGTCCTCAAGTCCAACGAATAAGTACCAAAAGTTCTAAAGATAAAAAAACACATGTACCGACGCCAACAGGTACTATCTATCTAAAATAATGCAAATTAAGTTAAAACTGATATAAAGTTTTCACACTATATTACTGTTATCCAGACATGAAAATATAAACCAACTTATTATTAATGTATACCGTCCTTAACGTACATACGAATTTACAGATATGTGAATATCATATGCACTTCCTCTATTATGTTATCGTGTCGCGTGCCCATAATAATATTGCATGTGCGTACATTCCTAGATACAGTATGTATGTTTGTGTATTTGAATCTTTGATACCTCCCCCATATCTGTACATTTTTTACACTGTTTGTATAGACGTATTTTCTGCATCATTTCTAAATTTGTACCCAATATAACAAATTGCTAATGACAATATATGTTGCTTTTCCTCATAATGATGGCGACAACCAGCAAGCTTGACAGTACACGTAAAGATAAGGGCAATACACTGCGACAAGATAATAGAGGCAGTGGTATATCATAAGTGGACTTCTAAACACGTCCACACTCAACAACCAATGAAGTACTGATGCATCTTAATGGACAAGCAGGTATGTACAGGCTACCTTATTACTAATCTATCTTACATACAACAGACAAACAACCCAATTACTAAGAACTACATAAAACAGGGTACCCCTATGACCCTATCCAAGGGAACATGGATGTGAAAGATGCCGACTACTTTGACCAATTACTCTAATATCGCAAGACGTATAGAATTTTCGGCTTTAGCTGCGATCAGACGGGTCTGTGGGAATGAACACTGGATAATCCCATCTCTCTCATATTTGGCAGGTTTATCGATGTTCAAGAAATACCAAGTGATGATTACCTTGAGCACTATTTCAATTTTGCTTCCTACAATGAGCTTCCAGCAAGACCCGATATGAAACATACAATACGCACAGGTACACACACGAAAATACTTCACAATCTCTTAGTTTATTGACTCACGGGCCTGTTACTGTGAAAATAGATTATGTCGATCGCATACAAAGGTTCAAATTGGCTACCGAGTTGCTTAAACGATAACTAAGAGTTCATCTTAGACAGGCTCAGAAGCGAATGGTGAAGGCAGTGTTCAAAAGTGAATGGCGATCACCAAAAACAGTAATTTATTTAATCGTCTTAATTTAGTTTTTGTACTTTCTTTAAAGTTATGTTACTAAATCAACTTTTCTATGTGCAGTAAGTGAACAGATGGCCCATGGCTACTATCTGTGTCCGATAATGGTTTTCAAAAATGAATTCCTCTTACCCGTTTCTGTCAGTTTCGTCTTAACAAGGTTGGTTTATGCAATAAGCGTAGTAAGGGGTGTTTGTTTCGGCTTATATAGCCGGTTTATGGCTTTTTTTGGGCTTACGTTTCATAAGCTCACTTTTTGTGGCTTATTGTGAAATTTTTCGGGTTATATAAGTTTATTACTGTATGTCATAATGAACTTAAATAAGCCCACAACTTTCAAAATAATCCACAGAAAGTGAGCTTAAGAAAGCTAAGCACAAAACCAAAATAGCCATAAGCCGGCTACATAAGCCGAAACAAACACCCCCTATAAGAATAGGATCTGTTTTATGGCACACTTAAAATTAGAGGCTCAAATGGTTAGGTCACTGCATTAAGATATTAGCGTGCACCAATGATCTTAATTTCAAAGGAAAAAGGTTTATTAATTTCCAATGTTATGCTAAATCTTCTGAACCATTTCTATCGCCTATACAAATTGGAGCGGTGTCTATCGTCACTGGATATATTTTGCACACCTTGAATAACCATTGTTGGCTAAAAAATTATCAAGTAAAGATTTGATATTGGAGTGCAATATCTTTGATCAAAATATTGGATTTCCGACTGTTTGAATGCTATGGCTTAAATTTTTTCATTCTAAGTGTTAATTGTTTGATTTTTAGATGTCTATCAAGTCACTTGAAAACTTAATCTCTGACCTGATATTGGAGCTACCAGGCAATCAAACTTCAGTTGAAGTGAACCGCAGTGATGTGCATGCTAACAAGACAAACTGAGGCAAGAGTGGCGACATGTTATTTTATATTGCTTTTAGGCATAGTTGTTGCTTTTGTATATAGCTGCAAAATGACCACACAACTTTCTTTATCTTTTGCTTTCCAGATTTGATAACTACTTTTGATCATTGGTTTTATATTCAGTTACAATGTTAGTCACACACTTTGGTTTCTTTGTGTTGTATTGTCTGACTTCATACTACTACTTCGCTAAAAGTAACATTAGTAGTAACATTAGTTGCTGCACATGTTTACCAAATTTTCGACTCCGTCCACCGTGAACATACAAATAACCAAAACCGCCGCCCGCCAAACATCCCGCAGCGGAGCGCGGGTAGGCAAACTCGTTCAATACATATATCAGTCGTATACACGGTAGTATATAATCAATTAACATTGCATTTCTTGTACCGATGTGGGATGTAAGGATGAGATTTTTCCTTTTGTTTTTGATAATCAAAAACTGATAAAGGATCTACATTGACTCAATTCTCAATCATTTATAACAGGGCTCAACGTTGGGTCAAAATCGAATCGAACGAACCCGAAAACCAAAAAAATGAATCAAAAACTGAACCGAAGTGAAGCAAGTTAAACTGAAACTGAGACAAACCGGTTCAGTTCATTTCAGTTCAGTTTATATAGTTTAGGTGTATTTTTCTCAGTTTTGACCCGAATCGAACCGAACAGAGCCAAAGCGAAACCAAAAACCATAAATATATAAAACCGAACCGAATAAGGATGGTTTGGTTTTGGTTGGACCGGTTCGGCTTGGTTTTTTGGTTTAGTTCGGTTTTCAGTTGATTTTGCTCGGCCCTAATTTATAGTATCGATATCATTTATGCGTTCATGAACGTTGTATATTAAAGGTATTTCGATTTGTAGATCCTTTATGGGTTTGCTTTCTGATGACTTGCGTTTTCCGAATGACATATGTTGGAACGACATGCACCCGAACAACGCGTAAGACCAAATGACTATATTAGCTACTATGGCATGGCAAGAGCCATGTGTCAAAGGCAAACACTCTTTTACACAACATGACGTTTACCTAACGGTTCCTTTCAAGAACCGGACGCGCGCCGCCTAGATATTATAGGATGTGGCCCCCTCGCGTGGTCGTGCCATGTAACACCTAGGTTGGACACAACTCAACATTATATTCTTTTATGTTGTTAGGTATAGTGTTTAAGGTAGTGTAAATACGACCACATATGAAACATATTTATTACGCGCTTACTCACACCTCTGTCTCTAAGCCGTTCAGCCTTTACCTTAATATTACTCTTATGTCAGAGCTTTGGCCTTGGGATTAAACACAAGGCATGCGGTGACCTTACTGAAGTTGATCCATAATTTCTCCGTGGCACAAGACATTAGGGCGGGAGTTATTGTTTACATCGTAAGTAGGATTAGCTTTGCTATAACTAGATGAGTGAGTGCCCAAATAGTATCTCGGATCCAACCTCATCCAATTAGCTTATGGTTAACTTGTTTTATTATGCTAATTTATTTAGTTTAGTCCCCAACTTCATACACAAGACTATGGGTGTGTTTGTTAAGTAATTAGAAGTAGTAGTTAACAGTAACAGTTTAATTTATAAAAGTGTTTAGTAGAGTAGATGTAACTATAATTTTAAAAACACATATGGATTCCACGTTCCATTGTTTTAATCAAATTACGAGTATGTTTTCGCAAAACAAATTCATATTACTTTATTTCTTCAATGTGGTGCAGCTTTTATAATTATTTGCCAAAAAACTAGAAAATGTGCTCCTAGTTACATTGCTTAATTTTCAAAAGAAATTACTAACTTCCTAGTTACATTGAAATATTGAAAATTTAGACTCTAATCTCCATTAATAAAAAGTTTAGAGTACTTGCTATGCTATAATAAATAGTTAAACAAAATTAAGAATATATATTATTTTTCATATAAGAAAGGTAGTAGAGTAACTAAACTAACGTTCCAATTCGAAAAATAATGTACTCTAGACACGTACAACCCATACAGACAACATTATATAACGATAGAGCATCTCTACCTCTTTAATCTATGTGGGATGCGCTAAAAATGGTTTATTTTCTGTTTGTATTTTTTTTACCAAAAACTAATAAATGAACCGATCGACATTGACTCGAGCATATTTAGATGCACGCGTTCATGGTAGCGCGAGTATATGTATTACAACTACTCTGATCAATGTTGTACGTAATACTTATGTAGTAACTCATGGTAGAATGTAGATATACATGACAAAGACAAATAATGGAAAATACAAGGGCAATACTAAGTTACTAACACATGTCATTGCTTAATCTTATACTTTGACAAAAAATTATAGCAATTATGCTATTACGTAAGGTTAGTTTTAATGAATTCTTACCTTTTTGATTATATGACCTTAACGATAATTAATGTTAGCAAAACCCTTGAACTTTTATTCTTCTAGTACTGAACTTTTATAGTCTTTGTTTTACTAAGCCCAACAAACTGTTGTCTTACCAAGTGGGTCAACCAAGCCAAACCAAAACCAACAACAAAACACTAGTTAAAATTAAAAAACACTCTTATCTAATTAGTGCCTGATTTAAGTTCATTTGAATACTAAACATTTTGTGGATACCGGGGGACTCATCCCCACCATCCATCTTCTTCTCATCTAATGGACGAGATTAAATTGCCTATTTGCACTAGAAGGGTATTTTTGTACAATATATATATATATTTATTTTTTGATAAACATCTCATAATACACACACACATAGTGTGTGTTTTCCATCGTATCATTCTTTTTCTCTCTCTAGAACGATTAAATACACAATAACAAAAACAACACATCAATCGATAATCAATAAATCAACAATCGATCATCTTATCATCAATCGATCATCTCGTTCTCCGGTTTATTAACATCAGGTTGAGCATCAAATCTATTATTATGTTATTATTTTTTTAGCTTATTTGATGTGAATAAGCTTATGAATTATTATCATCTGAATTTATAAGCTTATAAATCAGCTTATTTGATGAATTATATGAATTTACTGTGCTGAATTATAAGATAACATATCAGGTGATTGATGTCTGAATTTATAAGCTTAAATTAGCTTATTTGAAGAATTATATGAAATTTATTGTGTTGAATTATAAGCTAACTTATTAGATGATTGATGTGAATAAGCTTATGAATTATCATTATTTGAATTTATTGTATTGAATTATAAGCTAGCTTATTAGCTTATTTTGATGAATTATCAGGTTTTTGGATTCTATTCAATCAAGTGAGCAAAGTAGTGTTTTACAAAATTTTCTAAAATAGTTCATTTGTTAGTGTTAATAAGCATTAATAAGTTAATTTGGTATTTGATTGAATTAAGTTGCTGATATAAGCTGGTTTTTAACTTATCATGTGGCAATAATCGGTTTTTAAGCTGATATAAAATATATCATATGTGATTTTAGCTTGGGTTAATATGTTTTTAATTGAGGTTATTTTGTTTGATATATCAAATGTGATATCACATGTGATATTTCCTTTTATTGGATTTATCATATGTGATATCACATATGATATCACATATTCTGTTTTATTGGATTTATCATATGTGATATCATATGTGTTTTTTTGCTTTTTATCATGAAACAGCTTATTTATATTTTCATTTTCATTTTTTTAATTTTTTGTTTTCTGCTTACAGATATGTGCAAAAAATCTATGATGAGACTTACTTTAAAAAAGAACAAGGCTGATAATTTGCATCAGCTTATTGGAGTCGTAACGCCTGTAGTTTATGTTAACAATCCATCTGTTGGAACGCCCAAAGGACGTCAAAAGTTGTGCATTAAAGGAGGAAAGGAGAAATCGATTGAAAAATGTTTTGAAGAACAGGAATGCATGTTCATTATGTGAAAGTTTTGATCACAACAAGAGAAACTAAGGTTTGAAGATCAAGAACAAGTCGTGGTTCAACAAGAAGTTGTGATTCAAGAAGAAGTTGTTTAAGAAAAATAAGATTTGGTTCAAGAAGAAGAAGACTTGGTTCATGAAGAAGAAGACTTGTTTCAAGAATAAAAAAAAAAAGACTTTTTGATTAATGATAAATCCATCAAATGATTACATTTTTTTCACATTGTGATGGCCTAAGAAATCAGTATTATGATTTTAACATTATTTTTCATAGTCCCTCAATAAAGCATATTGTATCTTCACATCTCCTCTCAAGGAAACTGTTGCCTTAGCCTTGGCCCTAAATGCTTTGTCCCTAGAAACAACAACATGAAACTTTTTTTGCATCTGTTCTTGAATTGCTTTAATAGGCATGTTAGGGTTCATTATGATTAGATCTGTGATGTGTTTTGAAAGGAAAGTTGAGGTACAGTATTTGATTTTTCTGGATTGCAAGCAATGATGCTCATCCTTGAAGGTTTTTATGAACCACTTTCCTTTATCTCCTTTTGATAAATACAACAACCAAGGACAAGTAATTTTGTCTTCTTCTGCATCCTCATTTACTATCTTACCCTTAACAGCATTGTCCACATTAGGTCCTGGAACTTTATAAGTTACCAAATTCTTGCAAGGAACTACACCATTACAAACCACCCTTATTCTAATAGGATCATTTCTCAAGAAATGCAAGTTCCTCCTACTCTCAACAGCATGAGTTCTAATCAAATCCTTAGCTACATCCCTATTTGCAAATTCTTTTCCTATATAGAACTTAGAGGATGAGTGTTTTTTTTTAATTTTCTAAGCCCCAACCTCCTATCATTTTCTGGCACATCCTCTAGATCACTTTCTAGTGAATCAAATTCTAAAACCTCTATATTATCTTCTGTAAGATTCACCTTAGGTGCCACAGGGATCATATTGCCATCAGTGCCTGTACTTGCATCTTCTACTTGAAAATTAAAGTAACCCATGTTAACTTCCACTTCCTGAACTACATGTTCCTCATCTTCAAAGTCATTGTCAGACTCACTAGCACTATCAGAACCACTTTCACTTTCTTCATTCTTCTCAACAATTTCAACATACACATCCATAACCTTATGCTTTTTAACATAACCTAGGAACCTTCTATAGTCACTTTCACTGACCAAAGGTTTTAACCCAACATCTAAACTTTTAAGTGGTATTTTATACCAATAAAGCACTTCATCTTCCATTTCATATCCTAAACTGTTAATAACAGTATTCAAAACAACATCCGTAAATTGATCCCTATTTACCAAATCAACAAAGCAAGTCTCACCTTCAATGTACTCCTTTTTTGGACCATCATTAAACTTTCCATAGTAGTGACACTTAATGGTAAATAAATTGGTATAGCTCTCTGTTACAAAAGAAAAGAAAACAAAAGAACAACACATTAGTAACCTGATTATCATGTCGAATAACAATGCACATAAGAACAACACATTAGTAACCTAATCTCATATAACAATGCACATAAAAAACAACGAATGTGATCACTCACCATAAACATCAAGATCAAATGTATCCCCTTCAGGCCTTATAAAGAAATCTTGTCAGGTTATGATGCGACACAAAGAACCCTAGGGAGGGTAACTGAAGAGAACAGAGTAGTTGGGGAGTTTTGAGAATGAAATAAAAAATGGAGTTTGCCTTTTTTAATAAACGGGTAAGCAAAGGGTCGGGTTAGGGTGTTGGGTATTGGGTGGGTTTATTATATAAAAAGAAATGAAATGACGAATATGCCCTTGACTTCAAAAGACACCTTAACAGAGTTACTAACGAGGGAGGCTGAATGCAACAAATGTTTGGTTTCAGGGAGGCCGCCTGCACTTTCTCAAAGTTGGGGAGCAAACCTGCAATTTAGGGAAACCACATGAAGCATATTTGCAGAAAACTCTTAAAAAATAAAAATCAATTACTTATCTAGACCAAAAATACAATCCATTTACTAATCTAGATCATATTTATTTTATTTACCAAAATGAACATACACTGACAAACAACGCGTTTCAACCCATTCGCGCCTCCCCATGCGCTTGTTGACATTGCGTGTTGAATAAACCCAGATACACCTTCCTCATTCAATAATCCCAACCAACTTCAAAGGTGTTGTGAAGAGATCTCAAGTAAGTGATTATTTTGGTCTTTGTTTTTAGTTTTCAAGATCGATGATGGGCTTTAATTTCAGTTTATAGAATCTCTGACGATTTGTAAATAAGTTGAATATTATTGAGATCTTGGTTCTTGTCTTTTCTTTTTATCTTTTATATTTTGAAGTGTTATTGATAGAAGATGAGATCGTGGACTATTCTTGTGGTGAGATGAGATATTAAGTTGGTTGTTTAACATTGTTGTTGGTTATGATCTTTCTTGGTCGGGTTTTTTTTTCATTTTCGTTTGTGTCTTTGACCAACGACGCACTTTAATTAAATTGAATATCGAAACGCACCTTGTATTTAAGTAAACGCCCTATCTTTTGTCGTATGTTCGTTTTCATGCTTTTAAAAGGATCCAAGCGCGCGTGACCTAAATTCGGCACCAAAGCATGCGCGCCTAACATTAGAATTTAGCGATTCTTTTGTCTTTAACGAAGCGCGTGTGGGTATTATAGCACGCTATTGAGTACGTAGCTAGATTAGAGTCATTGATTAATATACGTGTCTTTGATCACAAATAAATAAACTTAGTTTAGACCCATTTTCGAAAATAATATATGGGAGTGGCGTATCTAATTTAGTAACAAAAAAGTACTAAAAAAAGTTGTGATAAGCAATCTATAATAGAACCCCTCCCAAAAATAACTGTACACTCCTAGAAAAATGGCACGTTACCCCCAAACAGTTGGTAACTATTTGGACACTTTACCTTTATTCACTTATCAAAACATCTGTTTCCCCCTGAGAACAAACACACACAAACCTCATATTCACATTCATTTTCTTTTTTTTTCCTCTCTCTAACATCTGAATGTTTTGGTCGGCATGCGAACACTTTCCGAAGTTTTTCCGTGTGAATGGGAGTAAAGTCCTGCGTCTTGTTAACATATTGTCCCCACAACAAGAAAACCTATATAAGGTAAACACACTACTTTTTTTTTTTTCCCTCCTTTTTTTATTTTGATATTTGGTTTCTTTTTCTTTCTTTTCTTTACTTAGTGTTTTGTTTCATTCTTCCTTTTGTGATAATTGTGTTTGGTCTAATTTGCTTATCATACTTGTAGGCTTGTTGTTCATGGTCTCATATTTTCAGGAAAAGTTGTGATTAATGAGGTAATAACATGCTTTGTTATCGAGTTTGGATTAATTAACTTTTATTTAATGCTAGCATGATTTTTATGAGCTCGTTTTTTATGAAGGGCTTGAAGAAAATTGGTTGAGATGAAGTTGTATATCTTGGAATAAAGAATATCTGAAGATGCATATACAGTGACAATATTTTGAACAAAAAAACATCAGTACGTGGTAAGTTAACTCATGCGATCTTTTACAAACTGATGGGTGCAGTGTTTGTTTAAAAATGTTGGACTATTGTTCTAATCATCTAGATCGGGAGTATCGGGCGTTTTTGTGTAGCATGCTCAGAATGAAAGAAGATTGATAAATATGGAAAAAAAGAATGATAATAATTTTGGAGAAACATTCTCAACATGTTCTTTAAAGGATCCCGTTGTTAGGAGATCTTATTTGTTTTATTTTGCAGGACATAGGTACAAAGTGTGAAAGGAGTGATGGAGATGAGTACAGAGTGGAGGTGCGGTGGATTTTGCAAAGGGTTATAAAATTATTATCGTTATCACGTGTTTGGTTTCAGTTATCAAGAAAGAGCTTAAGAGCATTAGGTGTTTTGGAAACACAAAAACTTAATTAGATAGGGGATATTACTATGTGCTTTAAGCTTATTAGCTCTTTTAAGCCCAAAATCATAAGCCACGTAACTTGGCTTTTCTAGCTTATGTGCATTAGTTACACCTTTACCTTCAATTCTCATTTGTTGTAAATTTTGTTTGCTAAAATCTTTAGCCATACACTATTTGAAGAAGTGTATTGTTTTGATAATACATAAGCTCATAAGCTTTCTTTTTGTAAAAGAAAAAACAAAGAAGCCTAAACTCTTAAATAAGCCATTGTAATATTATATAAACTCTCATGAAAGGTTTCACAAAAAGTATTTCATGACTTGTTATTAAATTAAAATACTGTAGGCCACAATTGTCTTTTTTCAGTAGGTGTTAAACCATTGTTATGTACTTTAAATTAATGATCTTCAGTAGAATGTTACATCTGATGTACAAATAGTATACTCATTTTACATTGTTATTAGACTTGTTAAAGTTATAACCACAAATTAAGTTGGAGGTAAATAAATAAATAACGATAAATTATGTCAAACTATTGTTGATTGATATTTCGCACTTTCTGAACAAAGTACACAGTTGGTAGACATTATTGTCAAGATTGATTTGACAAAAGAAAAAAAACCTAGATAGGAGTGTCTCTTATTAGCATTATTGAAAAAATGTTACTGTAATAATCGAGTACGTAGTACATCTTTGAAAAAAGTCAAGCGGTATGCAAAATCATGTTGCATTGTTGCATCTCACAGTGTATATCTTGTGTGTATAGAAGAAAATGTGTCAGAAACTGAGACGCTAATTAATTTCCTTATATAAATATCAAAAACCTTACTACATGAACATCAAAAGATGAAAAACTATGTCAAAACCGGGACAAAAGTGTTTATTTGATGTAATTATGCTTCATATCCACTAACGCATAATATATTTCATTCGCTAAATGTCTAGATGAAGTTTTGCCAAAATTACTCAGCAACTTAACGATATAACTGTTATAGCAAAATATTATGTGATATGAGATTACAACTGACAATGGAATGGAGTTGGTGTAGTGAGCTGTAGGGGTATGGGTTTATCTGTACATGGATGAAAGAAGAGTTGGTGTAGCAGTGCCAATAGAAATAAATCTTATATAAAACATTAAAACTTGACTTGAAAGTAAGTAAAAGTAGAGACGCTTGAGTGTTTGACCAACAAACAATGTATATGATGATGCCTAATTAAATCTATACGTAACCTTAAAAATTATGAGAAGAAATTAAAACCACAAATATATTAAAGGTTATACAAATACTGGACCACTAAAAACAACAATGAATTTTACATACTACAACCAAATTACGAATGCTTCGATTAAGATTTTACATTTTAAATGAGATCAAAAGAATCACAAGCATGTTACAGTCACAGCCGTGCTAACCACGAACAAACGACTTCACTATTTATAACTTTTAAATAAACTTGAACTATAAAGACCTAGCAAATTACAAAAGAAGAAATCAAAAAATTTACGACAAATACTCGAGTCAACATTTGGAGTCAATAAAATATTAAAATTCTTTATAGCTATAAACCTCAACAACTAAGCTCAAAGCCTATCAAATAACCTAGAAAATTTAAATAATATAAGTTCATAAGCAAACGAGTTTCTAAGCTTATCTAAATACTTGATTAAAATAGCTTGTTTTAGCTAATAAGTTCAGAAATCCTTATGAAAAGTTGAAACAAACCCTTTAAATATCAACTTTACTCATCATGAGTCATGCGTCGCTTTTTATATGAACACGCAAAGAAAAAAGATTAGCTATGTAAATATATATAACAAGATTTAGTTCAATATTGACTATAGTTTTGTTGTGTTGTGTACAACATAACGTGACGACCGTACATCTATACGCATATCCGGCCTAAAAGAAAATTTTGAACCACACATAGGCCGTTCAAAGAAGAATACCTAGTTTCCTCTATAATGCAATAGAAAGGGCCAACACTTTAAGCATATCCATCCCTACTTTTATACGAAACAGAAACTGTTATTCAACTTTATCTTTTGTTTTTATTAAATATTAATTAATAATTAATTCCGTAATATAAAAAAAATGATTTTAAAACTCAAGTAATCTCAATCCAACAATCATCACCCTATTTCGTAGCGCAAAATTTGGGACTACAATCACAACAAATAAATCATCTCCTTCAAGTCAAACCCACCAAACACGTAAAAAAAACACACACACTTAAACGATAGCTTTCACGCTACAATAACTATCAATAACAAGTTAACTTCCGATTAAGCTATAATCGGATGATCATAACGGTGACGATAACGGTAACTGACGGTGACGGTGACGGCGGTGAAGGATGAAGAAGAAACTGAATTTAATATCTTCGTGTATTAAAACCGTTGGAACTAATGCTAGTACTGTTGTTCGTGCTTCTATTGCTAATTCTATTGCTGATTCAGAGCATAGAGATCAGGTTGTTATTTTTGTTAAATCATCATTTTAGTTATTTAACTGTTTGAAATAGGCGTGTAATCGTTGCTTTTAGTTAGAAACTGAGATTTTAGGAGTTGTTAGGTTTGTTAATTACACGTTTCATTTCGCGAGTTATAAGCTGATTTGAGGAGTTATAAGTTCATGTTAAATACAGCCACGGATTAGTAACGTTTTATTCGCTCGCGGCGCGTTATAGTTATGTGTTAATATCAGTTGATTTCAGAAGTTAACTTTTTGTTATATCATCGGTTTAGTTAGTTTTTTTTAAGTTAATTAACTGTTTGAAATAAGTATGTTTACGTGTGTTACTTACAGTTATGTGCTTGGTGAGCGTCGTAGAACATTATTTTCGCGAATCATAGTTCTGTGAAATTATGAGATGATTTGAGGAGTTATAAGTTCATGTTATATCTTAATTAGACTATGCTGAACAGGATTACACAAAGCTGAGTTTAGGAGTTGATAGGTTTGTTTGTTACAGTTATGTGCTGTGGTGAGCGTTTCTGAACGTTATTTTCGCGAGTTATAGTTATGTGAAGTTATGAGATGATTTGAGGAGTTATAAGTTTATGTTATATGTTATTTTAGTTTATTAATTGATTCTGTTTGTTAGTTAACTGTTTGAAATAAGTATGTTTAGGTTAGTTAGTTGATTACAGTTAGGAGTTCTGGTAAGCGTCGCCGGTTAGTAACATTATATTTATAATCTTATAGTTATGTGTATTATGAGCTGATTTCAGAAGTTAGAAGATATAACTGATCAGTTTGTTAATTAACTGTGTGAAATAAGTACGCTCATGTAAGTTAGTTAGTTAGTTAATTACAGTTAAGTCAGCGCTGCCTGTTATTAATGTTTTATGTGCGAGACATAGTTATTTGTAATCATGAGCTGATTTCAGAAGTTAGAAGTTATAACTGATCATTTTGTTAATTAACTGTTTGAAATAAGTACGTTTATGTTAGTTAGTTAAGTGCTCGATAAGCGTTGGCGCTTATGAAAGTTTCATGTGCGATTTGTGGTTATGTGTAATTATGAGCTGATTTGAGAACTTTTAAGTTCGTCTGATGTCGTTGATTTTAGTTAGAAACTGATTTTTGGAGTTGTAAGGTTTGTTAATTACAGTTATGTGCTCTTAACCGTTGCTGATTTCGCTTG
>BQNB010157280.1:0-15169 GCA_026074375.1 Tanacetum coccineum | reverse complement strand
AAGAGGTGAGTGGTGTTATTTGGTGTTATGATTAGAGGAGTGGTGTTGGTGTTGGTGTTGGTGTTGGTGTTATGCTGATGTGGCACTGACGTGACAGCAAAAACTTGGTGTTGTCAAGTTACTACACCTAAGGCTCTTAAGACCGTGTATTGTTAAACATAAAAGCTTGCATTTCATTTAGTTAACATACATTTTGGTTCATACTCATATCCTCCACACTTGACCCAAGTACATCGCCGAGAATATAAATGTTTTAGGACCACTACCTAATCCAACTTTTGTTATGTGTTTCACGAGAGTGTAAGCAAAGTTGGACTTATCCAAGTAGGGATTTCTTTTCAAAAGATGGCCATTCTATCACATACACTTGGACAAGACGAAATAAAAGTAAATGTGAATAACACTTTCGAGGATTCTGTTAACCTCAAACACAAAGTTGAAAATTCCAATTGAAAATTATAATAAAATTTGGTACGCTATAGATGGAGCATCGCTTCCATTCCATTTTGTATCTTATATTCTCATTCCAACTTCCATGTTGTGTTTAATCTGCACCGGTGTGATCCATCGGCCAGTTGTGAAAATCGTCGTTCTTTGCACACAAATTCTTTCAAATACAAGTGTCGCAGGTGTTGGGATTTTATAACCAGTTAAACCATTAACTACGATTACGCAGCGGATGGATCTAGTTTTAGCATATAGATTAACACATATAAAGTAAGGATTACTTACCTCTTGATCTTGATCTTGAAACTAGTGATTAAATTATCACCTCTACGGTTGCTCACACAACACGTCAACCAAGTATGACTTGATGCTAGTCAAATCTTCACGATCTTACACCTTGTGTACTTCTTTGTAGCTAGTACCAAAACCAAACATCTCTTGTAGCTTGAACCGAAATTCCCTAAACCCTAATTAGGGTTTCTTCAATTTCGGTTAAATCGAAAATCACCAAAACCAAACCCTAGATTTGGTCCTTTAATTCGTTGTGCTAGGAGATCAAACCAAAACCCTAGATGAGGGTATATATGTTATCGAATACTAGGAGAACAAGTAAATCGATTAACCCTTGTTAGGGTTCAACCGATTTCGGTTGTAGGGGAAAAGAGGAGAACCGAAATCCCTTTTAGGGATTCGGTCAACCGATTTTAGGGAGAGAGGGGAAGCACCGATTTTGGTGTGTTTTAGGGTTGTGATGGAATCCATAATGAGGTCTAGGGTGGGGGTTTATATAGGCTCCCAACCCTAAATCTTTTGGAACAAGATAGGTATCTTTTTCATATTTATCACAAATCTTCTCTTTCCCTTATTTTTTAAATTTGGCACAAATCCACCCTTCTAGAAGCCTAAGGGCCGGCCACCATAGTGTTCCCCTTAGGGTTTGGGTTTTGTCCAATTTAGTCCCTTGGTTACTAATTTAAATATTCGTTAAGTTAGTTATTACAAGTAACGATAACTAAAGACTATTTAAATATATTTCATGAAGCATTAAACATACTCTTCGTGTCTTAACGTGTGTGCCCCCTAATAGGCTCACGTACTTCTAGTTGCATAACGTGCGTATCCAACTACCATATTCCAACAGCTCCCACTTGGGAGTTGGAGTAGCAGATTCAGTTATACTAACAACAGAAATGTCTAGCAACACTCACATTTGTTTTTAAAACTAGAAGTACCCGAGATGAAGATTTAAGAACAATCTCAGCTCAATGGTTATGTATTACTTGTTGTTATCATCCATTTGTTACAGATACCGTTAAACCATGGATATGGATCCTAACTCATTCCATATAGTTTAACTATTTAGATTCTCGTTATAGAAGTTAATTCAGATATACCAAATGTAATCAAAAATCATCTTGAATTACCCTGTAGGCACGGCCATGCAATTATATGATTAATTCTGGAGAGGCGTCATGGTATCTTTCTGCACATATCAAGTGGAGGAACAAATTCTTTATTGACTACAAGTGTTTTGGATGCTGCTTTACATCACTCTTAAAAATAGCTTTTATAACTACCTTATTCAGGATAGCATTTGATTTATAATTAAAAAGTGATATCCACACATATAGAACTTATTTGTATCTCAAATCTAAGGATGACTTATTAAACCATTTTCGATATCTTACTCATGACTAGGATCCAGAAGTAAATATCCGAAAGTTGGGGTGTCTAATATGCATCCCTTGTGAATAACATATGAGTTTGGCGGGAACAATCCATATATTCAAAGAATATAACCAACACTCATATTTGCCTTATGTAACAATGTTAACCGATAATGGACATATTTAGAATGATAAAATCATTCAAGGATTAAACATGCAAATATAGGATAACAATTATTATATGTATGAATAAGAAATACCACGTATCTTCATTCATCAGAAAGTAAAAATTGTCTTTCAATCCCAATTATCCAAATACTAAAAATAGATATGCATGAGATTAATTAACAAGTTGAAGTCCAATGAACATTCTCAACTCTTTCTTTACTAGACAGCTAAATAGTCATCTGAGTAAACTTTCTGAATACTTGTTTCAAATTCACAAATTTGTGAAGGATTTGAATTATATGATGAGTGTCGTATGTATATTTGCATACTATTGCAAGTATCATAGTATGGAAATGTGACAGTACCTTTTATGCGGTATTTGAAGTCACCAACATACTTATCTCAGACAGTCGTCTTTACAGTTTTTAAAAATTAGCTGAGCATATCTAGTTAGCAGATTTATCATAAATGATGAAATCCTACTTCTACTAGAATTGATTATTCTCTAGCATCATGTGTACACAAACAACACTATGACTTATATAATTCGTAAACCTTTGTTTTAACAGTCATCTAAATCACTCTCAATTAGATACTGTTGTTGTTAGCTCATCTTGCTCTTGTGCAAAAGTAACAACCAGTCTCATACACAATATAATTGTTGATCCCACTTGAATAGATCTTGAATTCTTTAGCTTGTGTAAGGTTTAGTTATGCAAGATAAATCCCACACAACTATGATAGAAACTTTGTAAAATATATATCAAAGATTATGCAGAATCTAATCTTTAATCAATAAGAAGAATATGCAATTGAACAGTAATACTAATGAACACACAGATTAACAAACAAAGCTTCAATATATTAATAAGAATAGTCTAACTAGTATTAGGGTTACAAAACCTTGAAGCTACGAATTCTAGATGACAATGTATATTTTTACTTACATTTAACTCTATGTTAAGGACCTTTTTTTATACACCAAGGAGTCCTAGTCAATTTATAATATATTACTAAGACTTAGATTATTCTTAAAGATCTATTCTATAAATAACAATCCTTATCTCATAAGTAATCTTGATCTTCAAGCAATCTTTATCTTTCAGCAGTTGTAATCTTTCAGCAGTTGTAACTTTGTACCAGCAGCATTAACTCTGAACAAGCAGTAGTAACTTATACACCAACAGCATTAACTGTATACAAGCAGTAGTAACTACTTATAATATTTTCTTCAATCTTCACCAGCAGTACTAACTTTACTCTAGCAGTACTAACATATACTAGCACTACTAAGTTACACTAGCAGTAGTAATATACTCTAGCAGTAGTAACTAGCAGTACTAACTACTTAGCAATGTTGCAAAAATCGCGAGTCGCTAGCCGGGCGGTCGACCACCCTGTAGCCTGTAATCGGTCTAGGCGCGATTAATCGGTGATTAATCGGTTTTGCAAATTTTATATATAAATTTCTAAGTTACTTGTATGAGATGGATACAACACTTTAAATACACTAAAATTAAATGAGTTCAAAGTTACATTGTTCAAAACATAGATATAGATAATAAAAGTTAACAGTTAACAATTCAAAGTCACATTGTAAAAAAAATGTTTGACTTTCGTTGACCGATTAGGCCGATTTGACCGATTTTTGTCCGATTTGACCGATTTTTGACCGATTTGACCGATTTTTTACCGATTTTTGACCAGACCGATTTTTCACCCGATTTGCCTTATTTTCCAAGGTGTATGGCCGAGTAGCGATTAATCGGCGATTACAAGGCCGCCTAGGCCGATTTTTGCAACATTGCTAAGTTCTCATATCTAGCTTTGTTAATACTATGCTTAATAAGATATGAACAAATTAAAAAACTTTAATCAAAGCATAATGGGATTCATCCATCCATAAATAGATAATGTCTTGACTAACCTTCTAGGTGGGACTATATTGATGTATCCATGCACACGTAAACTTTTTAACCTTGATAGATTTTGGAGGTAGAGAATTAAAGTTATTAGAAATCAAACAATGTGAATATAGTTTGTTTCAACACATTAGACATACCATAATGATGTGGTGTTCTATGAGTATTGGAATTGTGAAGACTACATCAGAATTTCTTAGATAACTTAATTCTCTTTAGGTCAAATACTTACCAATAGGGTCGAGCAAATTGAATACAAAGTCTTATAAAACCAGTGCATGCATATGTAAACTTCTTGAAATAGTACCAGAAATCAAGTTCCTGTGTATACAAGAAAACAAAACATGTCAAGTATACATTATAAGTCTTTGAATAATTCAAGGACCTCATATTTATGTGTTAACAAGAAGACATAACAATTTTACTAAATACTTTATGTTATGAGTCATTGATTAATTCAAGACTTCATAATAAAGTCTCAACAAGCAAACATAATTATACTAACTAAAGTAATTTTGAACGCAAACTCTTGAGTTCAATAGTAATTTTCAAGTTAATTACATATCTCATAATTATGATTATCAAATTAAACTAATTATTTTAGACTAAAACATATAGTAATGAATAGAAGTAAGCTTATATTATATCATGACATTTAAATGTAAATAGGTTAGGAAAAACATCGTGTGTGTTTTAAGTCCTAGTATATTATTTAGCTTTCTTACCTAGCGGTCAAGAGAAACCATAACATATTATTATAATGTTGTTTCCTTGCACACCCTTAAAAATTTCTCCCTTGTTACAGGAACAACATGATCTAAAGTAGACAAACATACGACAAGCGCTCGCAGTATAAACAAGTATGATATGTTAAAGTGATGTTACAAGTAGATTTCACACCATAACGTTTAATGAAGAAATTTGGATTATTATTCGTATAAATAACAATTCAGAAAGCAACATTAAGAAAGGCAATATGTTATCATATAAATAAAATGCAATTTCCTTAAAACCATGATCGTTTCATTTTCGAAAAAGTAATGACTTATTTCAAATCAAGCTAAGAAAAAATATGGCAACTAACATAAAATAAATATTGTAAGCATCTCACTGAATTTGACAACATTATAAGAAAGTCTTGTGTCAAATAAGAAAACGCAAGGCATCTCCCTGGTTTTGTCAACATTGTAATGTATCATTACCAGTATAAACTGCAAATACAATTTAATTTACGTGTTTCCTCTCTCTTAAAATGCCTACAATAAGCCAATGTACTTAGGTATTAACATAGTAAATGAAGTTCTACTTATTTAATAGGACAGCCATTCATGATTTCATTAACTTGAACATTTAGCATGCAATTCCTCTTTAATCGGTCTGCCTAGCCACAAGGGTGTTTAGCACTATAAGGAATCAAGTGAGTCAAGAAAAAAAACTTAGAAGACATTTTAGTAATTTTCTTTACTCATTGCGGTTTATTAAGAATTCCTCTTATTTATATTTAAAACTCATACATCGTCTTAACAAGTGCAAGATGTTATTATTATAGTAGCGTTAACAAAATGTCTATAGTTAAACACAATATTTTACTTTCAAATTATTTCATAACCGAAAAAGGGTAATGAAAGATTGTAAGTGAGTTTAAATATAATGAGAAAATTTCAATTGTAATCCTATCTTAGTTTTGTCAACCAAAGAGAAGAGATAGGAGTAACCCTTCTTACCAGGAAAAGAGACTATGTTTGTCTTATTAAGAAAACAAACTTTCGTTTACGAATTATGTTGCAATAACACAATTAATCTGAACATAGAAAGTTCAATTTAGTATTTTTGATAATTAAATTCTTAAAAGAATTAACTACTCAATTAATTACTAATAACACTAAGATCCAACTTGACCTCCCACTTATTACAGAAGGTCTAACCAACGTGTAAACAAGTAGGGCAAGAGGTAAGCGGCGTGCGTTAATTGTATTATAAATGCAACTCTTAGTTTTATGAGACACATGACTTTAGTAACTCATATAGTAATGTCATGTACATGTTTTGTCTCATCTTATCCTCAGACCGAGTCTGACCAGTAACCTCGATTTAAAGTCCACCAAAAAGAACTTGCAAAAATTGACAAAATCAGACCTATGAAATTTTTTGCCATTGGTTGAAAAGGCCCTAAGGTCTGACTAGATATGTCAATCCAAGTGCACGTGTTCTTAGTTTGGCTGGCATAGACTTAAAATTTCACATAGGGGTATACACATAAGTTTATAAAAACATGTGTCAAAAACATGTACAAAAAAGCATGCAAAACATCTTTGTAACGCGAGTTAAGAAAAACATTTTGTTAACTTTAGTTTTTAGATGTGCTAATATTGCGGGAAAACATTAAAAAATAACCAAACACTATATTGTACTCTTACATGTGTCCGAAGACAAGTTCTTCCAATAATTGCCTCATATGCCGAAGCATGTGTAACAATTCGTTATTTCAGGTCATTTTACGACTTTAATTATTTCATCATTTATTTTTAGACTTTTACGCGTTTACTTTTATTTTTATTGTTTAGTTAAATCGCGTAAACTAAAAATTAACAATCAATGTAAACGGATACCAAACAAATAAAAGTTTACATCAAGCAAGCATTATATTATTTTTATGAAAGTAATAATTAATTTTTTATATTTTATTTTTATTGGTTACGTAAAACGTTTACGTTTCGCAATAAAATACATTTAGGCATACCCGGAAGCACCAATACCTATCTATACTCAATCAAATACCCACAGTTATACCCAATACTAAAAAAATAAAATTTATCATTTATATACATATGTGGGCCGGTCCTAGTGATAGAAAAACAAAGATATTTTTTTGAGTTTTACAATTAGCATGTGTTGATATAACTTCCAAGCAACCTCCTACCAAATCCTTACACACTTCATCAACTATCTTACAAGACCTCATCCCCTCCTATTTCTTCTTACATGACCCATTTCTTTCTTCCCTAAATTCATGAATCTTGTAAGTCTTGGTCTCTTGGATATTTGTAGTATATAAAGGATCATCACTAGCTCTTTCATCTCATTTTTATCACTTACAAAGTTCACAAAACACTTTCTCCCTCCCTCTTATAGCCCACGGCTAACAAACACCACCAAAACAATTCATAGATTTTGATTTCTCAAGTAATACAAGTGTACAAGGGTTGATATGAGGCATATCTAAGGTGTTGCAATGGGTATTGGAAGCTTGGTTGGGTGATTATAAGGGTTTATACTAGTAAAGATAATTAGGATTTCTTTGTTGAAGTTAGGGTTTTCTTGAAGTATTTAGGGTTAATACTTGGGTTAGGTTATCATGTATCAACTTCACTCATCATATTAAGGTCTTCTAAAAACTCTAATCTTCTCAATATGTTAATTTCATGTTTTATATAATTGTTATGTAGTTAATCATTACCTAGTTATATTTTATCATGTTTATAAAATATTACAAGTTTATATAAACTCAAGACATACTTGTTCATGGCTAAAATGATGATAAAAACATGATAATATGTTTTACTTATGGATTTACAAGCAATGGATAAATTTACATAATTTGTAGTTATTTATTTATTTATATAGTTTATGTAAGTAAATAAATATAATGGATATGTTTTTGGACAAACTTGGACTATATATTTGATCGACACAAACTAGAGGACTCAAATTATATCAAAGACGTGTAATTACATAAATTAAAAAACTTGTAGCAAATTAATTAAGCTAAAAACTTATAAAAATAATTTTTCAAACATTTAAGAAAAACCTACTGTTTTAAATTCAAAGATAAAATAATTTTATTATCTATTATTCCAAAATAGTAAACTCATGACGATTCTAAATATGCAGAGAACTTGAAAATCCGAATAATCGCGAAGGAGTTATGCTATTTACAAGTTTACGATAAAAAATATCTTTATAAAAGTAATTTTATAAATATACCTTACTGTTCATAATAGTGAGTTTTTGGAAAATATTTTTCTTGGATAAAACTTTTAATTACGAATCCGTGCACATAAAGATTACTAAAAACGGAATTAAAATGAAGGAGATATGAATTTTATACAATTTCAATTAAATAAATTTTAAATCAATTCTTTTTCTCTTTTAATTTTATAATAATAAATTTTAATTTACAATTTTATATTTATTTTAATAAAAAATAATATATAAATTAAATCCAAATCTAAATCCCAATCTAAATCCAAATCCAAATCCAACATCGAACCAAACGGACCCTAAGTTTATTAAAAATAGTTTTATAAACTGCTTTGAATTTACTGTTTTGACACAGATTTTTATAAAACAATGAGTATTTTATTTGGATAACTTATCTCGTCACGGTTCCATGCATATAAAGAACAAGCTAAACGGAGTTAAAATGAGTAAGTTATAAGTTTTCAAAGATTTCGGATAAATAGATTTTATAAAAACTAATTTATTTTTATACACAATTTTCTGTAATTTTTATAAAAATATAACATTCTGTTGGGAATATTAAAAGTAGTTTACGAGTGTTTTCGGGTCCGTTTGGGCTATAAAAATGTTAAGAAATATTATCGTATCATTTATATAATATTTATATACGTTTTTAACTTTATAAATATTATTTTATAAAACAATTAAACTATTTATATAATATCATTATATAAACAATAAAAATATTAAATCAAGTATTTTTAACAATAATCAATTGTTGAATAAAGATAACATTTTATTTTACAAGTACATATACATGGACATTTATTTATCAAATACGATTTAAATATTGTTTCGGCTTTTTAAAGTAAACAAAAGCTATTAGGTGGTGGTGTAACTATATAACTTGCGATATTGTTTTTATATTAAATACATTATACTCATACGTCCTATAATTAATTAGGTTGCATTCGAATTTCTCGAGACATTTCACTTATTTGATTTAGATAATCAAACCATTCACTTGAGGTGAGTTCATAGCCCCATTTTTATACGATTCCAATGATTTACAATTCTCGGGGTGAGAAACATGCATTGTTTTACATTTGGACGCAAGTACACTTTAAACAAATTACGAGTTTGCCTAAGTAGCTATAACCCACTATGCCCATGAATCATGAACTGTTAATTACTGGATTGTAAGCGCGAATGTTATGAATAGATCTATTTGGGATTGACATCCCCGTTCGGGTGAGTAGCGCTCACTAGTTTCGGCGGTACCGAAACGACGAACGTATACCATGTCGGACTTTGGATGTTGCGGGTTGAACATCTACACGGGCACATTATTTGCATTAATTTGCATACATATATGTTGTAGCTTCAGTGTCATGAGCTTAGTGCATTTCGTAATTACATTTTGAGATATTGTATGTGTTACATGTCTTACACTTTGAAATCTTGTGGTCCTACTTTATACATTACTTAAACCTGTGAATTCACCAACTTTATGTTGACGTTTTAAAGCATGTTTTTCTCAGGTCAATAAGGTACAAGAAACAAGGATACATTGGTGGTCATCATTTTGGAGTCACATTACTATAAAGATTTGTGTGCATTATTAGTGCATTGCCATTTTGGGGGGTGTATTTTGTTATGTATTAAAATCTTTACACTTTTCAAGGATGACATAATTAAACTATGGGAATTTTGTAACAAAACAGTTTATTTAATCCAATGTTATACATTCTTCAAAACGGGACTATCGTCCTCGCTAGGTAATCATTCAATAAAGAGTTCTTGAAATCTTATTTGTCATATTACTTTCCAAGAAAATAAGTATGAGAATTTAATAAACTTTATATATTTAAAATTCATAAATGAGGAAGTTTTAATCATAGTTAATTACTTGATTACGAGTAAACACTTATCTCATTTGAGGTGCAATAAATATCTATACAAAATATTGTCCTTGTGAGTCTTCTCTAAAAGGAAACTCATTCAAACCTCATCATCAAACCGATAGGTTAAAGATAAAACAAATTCTAAGAATATGATTATCTCATTTTGGACAGCATCTTTTTATTCATAGTCTTTGAGTCATTCACTAAAATTCAAGATCTAATAATGCATCTCTTATGGTTAGCAGGTTCACCATGATCCTCTAACTCATAATCCTCATCATTGATGTAGAAAACATATCATGAGGCATCCTTGCTCGTTTTTTAATAATATCCGCCGTTAAAAAAAACATGCCACAACATTAAGCTTGTCTTGATGTGATTGAAGAAACACTTTCTAGTGTTTGAATAATTTACTTTTGCGTTTTATAAGCTAATTCAAGACCTACATTTCTCCCACTCGCTTTTAGCAAAGTGAGACTCACACTCGCTTCTTGTACATTGATACTACTTTCAAAGAACTCAGCATAATGAGCAACAAAAACTTTGTTCTCGTATGGATTGTAGAAGTGGTATCCCATTGTTTCCTTTGGGTATCCAACAAAATACACTTAAAAGTTCTAGGCATTTGTTGATAATAATCTCTAAGAGATTTTAACTAATTTAGAACTTCAATCAAGACACAATTTATTACTCGAATAATGTCTTAATTAATCCTTCTAGGTTGGAGTTATATTTGTTATATCCACGACATACTCAATTATCTAACCTTGATATCTATAGGAGTTAAAATAGGTTAAGGTCATCTTGAATCACAACAATATCAATATATAGTTTGATTATTCTTTTGTTGGACATACCATTAAAGTGTGGTATTCCAAAAAGATTGATATTATGAGACAATTCTCACAATTCATTAGATGAACTTACTCTCTATGGCTTTACCTATTTCTTTGTCAACTTAAGTCAAAACAAAAATGACATCAATAGTATTTCTTAGCCTATTGCATGCTTTATTTTATAAGTCTTTGATCAAGTCAACGACCTAATGTGTATGTCCTAACAAGTAGACATCACCATCCAATATATGACTATTAGTTATAAGTCTTTGACCTAAGTGCAACGACTTCATGTACATGGCTTAACAATGAAACCATAACACGAAACTACGTCTTTTTTGACAAGTAAACGACTTAATGTTCATGTCTTGACAAGAAGACATAACAATTATTAAACTAAAGTAAAATGAACGCCGACTCATGGCCTTAATAGTAATTTCAAGTTAATTTTAAACTTCATGTTTAAGACTTTCCAAGAAAACATAATCATGTAGCTTACCTTTTTATCTTGACATAATTTCTTAGTAGGGCTACATACATATAGTAGAATAATAGTTTTCTTACTATGCATTCAAGAAAAACCATTAGTCATATTGTTCTAAGTTGTTCCTTGCACACAATTAAGATTTCTCTCACTTGTGCATGGTACAACTTCTTTGCATAAAACAACATCACGCTAGTTAGTTTGTTTGTATCAACAATATGGCAGTGTCACAGATAGAATATGAATCAAGCCAAGCTCAAAACATATTAACACATCTAGTGTATATAGAACACCATCGATTAATAAGGAATCATGCATAACTATCTTGTAGATAACATAAAATGGAAGCGACGTCTTAAAGGCAACAAGTTATCAAAGATAATATACGGTGATTCTTACTAAATGAAGATGTTTCACACTTGGAAAGTAATTTATTAATTCAAGCCAAGCCATAAATAAAGTAAGACGCTTATGAGGCAAACAGCTCATAACTCCCACTGAATTTGAAAACATTGCAAGTTTGTTATTTTCGTTTATAAAGTGCATTGCTCCCACTAAATCTAACAACATTGTGAGTGTTCCTTCACTAGTGAAAAGTAAGTATCAGTTTATGCATCTTTCCAATTCTTGAATGTTTGCTAATGTGAGTCACATGGACTAATAAGCAAGTACTTAGATATTCAAAGAAGTGTGTTCAAGTTCTATAGATGATGGACTGGTCATCTAAGTTATTTATTAACTTGAAAAATTAGCATGCAATTCCTCCTTTATTCACCTACTCTACCACAAGGGTGTATAGCGTTTATTACCGGGTTAAGAAAACAACTATAGACATGAGTTCTCTAGTTATCGCCTCATCTAGTTTTGCGGTGATATTTCCGTCTTCCAATCAAACCTCATAAATATTTATTGATTACAACAAAATATTTTTATTTTTGGTAGCTATACACACATGTTCTCTAGTTATCCAAGTTTCTTATCATGATTCAAAGATTTCAAAACCGAATAAGGGTATTGAAGCCTTCTTGAAAGAATCAAAAATTAACTTAACATGTAGGTTTGGTATGAGTTCGATTAGAATTTAGGATAATTCTATCATTCCTATTATAATTTTTTTCCAAGTAAAAAGTATAGGATTAGTCTCTTTTTCCTAAGGAAAATAGACACGTTTTATCTTTCACAAGTAAAGAACAAACCTTTGTTTACGGTATACGTTGAATTAATACATTAAAAGAACTTGCAAAGTTCAATATCAGTATTTTCAATAAAAATTAACTACCCATGTTTATAAAAATAAACAGTTAAAATTTTAACAAGAGTCTAAGATCCAACTTGAAATTTCACCATCACATCAGTTGATCTTCTAGCAATGATGAACTCAAAATGTAATCAACAGTTGATAATTGCCTACATGTGCAACTCTTAGTCTGTATGAGGCCCAAGGCATCATAATCCAGAATTATAATGTCAAGATCGATGCAATATTATCTAGAATTGCATTGTCAAGTTGGCATGTTTACCCCATCGTATGCCTCGGGTTAAGGTCTCACCAGCTTAACTCGATTGAAATCGTCCAATTGAGAACTCGTGTTAAATCGCACTAGGTCTCACGCTTAGTAAATAAAACACCACTTGGGATTTGTAATTCACCTACTTCTCAAGCAGTGTAAAAAATAATATGCAAGTGTTCTTCCCGCATTGGATGGCCAATGACTTAATTAGTAAGGGTATAAAATTTTGATAAAACAAGTGTACTAAAAAATTCGTGTATAAAGAAGCATGCATACATCCTTATAACACTAGAATTTTTAAAATATTTCCATATTTGTTTTAAATTTTTATGTATTAAAAACATTCCTTATATTTTATAATCCATAAGTGATCTATAAAATTAGGATTAATACATTTAATTTACAATATTTCCAAGTATAAGTAATTTAATTACTATGGATAAGGTTAAATCCTCATGGAAAATAATCAAATCCATAGATACCAACAAGGATTTATTCAATCTTTAGTAATAATTACGACATACCATAAATATTGTTAAATCGGTTAAACGTTAGAAACTTGAGTTAATCTTGCTTTTGTTCGATCGCGGGTTCCCTTGCGGGAAACCCTACAATCCTTTGCGTTATAAAATGTGGTTTACCACGAAATAACAAGTTATACATATATTATTCGCTAACACGATCTAAGCCAAAGTGTTACATATCAATATACTATATCACAATTAACCATAATGATCAATTTACCTTTTAGTCCATATTTATTTCCCGTAAAATCATTTTTGCCCATATATTTCAAAAAGTCACATTTAAATTTAAGCCACCATAAACTATTAATCGAACAAGTTAATTTTACTAAAACACGTTTAATCATTAATGCACATATACCAACCATATCATACGCAAGAAATGTCTTAATAAGTCCCGCCCAACTGTGGTCGAAATATCCTAGGAACACGTGGTACACTATACAGCGATTTAATCGATTGAAAAGCTAATATACTTGTGATTGTAAACAAGACAAATCAAACGCATGATAATACTCAGGCAGAATTTATGACTTTGGACCACGAGTAGGCAAGGGAAAAGTTTTCCCCGCTTTTTTGCATTAATCACATTGAAAGTTTTATGCTACTGGAGGGTGATTTCCCAAAAAAATTTTGGTGCGTCCAACTCCTTTCGGTTTGACAGCGAATCATCAGTTTTTAGTGCGATCAGTTTTTAGTGGACGAAGGTCACGCAATCAGCACTCAAAAACCATCAATCACTTATGTAAATTCAAGGCGTATCAAGGTTTTAAGCATCAAATATATACACCACATTACCAAGAATGCATATATACATATTAAGCTTAATGAATCATGGTTTATATGCATGTAAACACATGGTTAACAATTTATAAAAATAAATAAGCAACAATAAGTCTAAAATCGTAAATTATTAGCCAAGCAACATAATAAGCGTGTATAAGCGTGTAAAAATACAACCCATATTTATTTTTCCATATTTTAAGTGACTCTTAGGAGTCTTTATTTTCACAAAAATAAAACCCTGACGGGGTCACACATAAAAAGCAAGAAAAATATAACAAAAATGCGGTTTTAAGCGTTTTTACACGTTTTTATGTCATTATATAGCTATATGAGCGGCTCGTAATGCCATTGTTAGAAATGATTATCTAATAACCTAATATTACACATAATATTCTACGAGCTACGCAGCGGAATTAAACACATATAGCAAATATAATTAACATAAAAAACATAAACGGAAAACCGTACCTTATAGCAATCAAGCTATGAAAGAACCGGAGCTTCTTCAGAATACACACATGTATTAAACTGTGCGAATCTGAAACCCCTTAAGTTACTAAAGTAAGTAACCTATACGTGTATCCACACTACACGTTACCCGATATCACTCTAATGCTAGTTCCCGAACTAACGATAATCGAGAACCGAGTTCTCGATATACTAAGAAAGCCAAATCTCGAAATCCATTACAAGGGGGATCTCTTGGATCGACTAAGGAATAGAAGAGAAGAATAATGGGATGAATGAAAGTGAATTCACAAGCCTTGTTTATATAGTGTTAAAACTAGGGCTACAAACTTAAGGAATAAGTTACCTCACTTTCCATAATCATCCCCCCTCCCTTAGACCCATTATGGTCGCCCCCCTATTCAAGCCCAAAAGCCCACTTTGTTGACTTTTTGACTTTGCTAATTATTATGTACAATTACACAATAATTAAGGGATTAACGGTTCATTATT
>BQNB010157279.1:0-15169 GCA_026074375.1 Tanacetum coccineum | reverse complement strand
AGGATGATTTTTGCTGAACATTTGCCACCCAGGGATGATTAGTGCCAATAGTATCGGTTAGGGATGATTAATGCCACAAACTATAAACCACAGGGATGATTTTTGCAGTTTACTCTTTAACAAATAAACACATTCGTTTTACGAGTATAATAAGTGGCAAGCTTACAAGATCAAAACCAGTAAGGAACAAACCAAAAATACTTACTCGTTTCTCATAAATAACTTGACTAAATAATGAATGTGGGGTAGTTGGGTGGGTATTGTGTGTCTTTATTATTGTAACTTAAGCAATTCCACGCAAACTAATTCGTAAACACAATATTATGTACAATTTTTATAAATTTTATGTTGTTTGTGTTCGTTCGTTTATGTTCTTTTAGTGCTTAATGAACGAACATATATGAACTTCAACCAAAAAATTCGTTCGTTTAAGCGATCATGTTCGTTTTTTGTTCGGTATGAATAAATAAGGCTTTATTGTGTTCACCCGGTTCGTTTACACCCCTACCTTAATAGTAAGAATAAATGAGACTGTGAAATGCCACTAACCACTAGAGGTAGCCCTAACAACACCCATTATATATTGACCCGCCACCATTTTATTCTTCGTTTGGATATAAAAACAAACATGTTTTCAACATAGAGCGTAAGTGTGGTTTTTATGTGTTTTATATACTTGGTAGAGTCAATAAGAGATGTAATTGATGCCTACGCGTTTCACTTGAAAAGATTGTTTAGGGTTTTAAAAGAATGCACTCAGTATTTATTTGAAAATATGTAACCATCGAAAATTAAGTTTTAAATGTTTGTACAACTTGATTTATGATATGTATTACTTACAAATATAGTTTTGTAAAACCTTAAAAGGAATTGTGGAGAGAATTACTACATATACAACATATTTCATCATCTCACATCTCTCTTAAAAAATAAAATCTAATACAATTAAATAAGCTACTAGTATAACTATTTAATACAACAAACATTAAACAATTTGACTTTTCAAGCTTTTACTAAAAAGATATTTTTTCGAATTGACACTTTATATTACTCTTTTATAAAAATACACAACGCATATATTATTTACGAAAATGGTCCAAATAAGTGCGGTTCAACAGATGAAAGATATGTTATTAATCGATGACTATAGTTTCGACACGTTGTCAAAAACGTGTTTTCATCATACAACTTTATTCAACGAACACATGCCACATTGAAACGCACACCTATGCGCGCTTCATTGTATACTAAAAATCACAAATTAAATGCCAAGCACGCGTGCATGCTAACTGGCGCACTTGATTTCAATTTAATTTGTGCGCACACTTCCATTTAAAAACTAGAAAATCAGAAAAAACTTAGACGCGCTTCCTTCTAAAAATTAGTACACACGTGCTTGACATGACATATGAACATGTAAACAAGCAATAATTATCTGGATGAGTGAATATGAAGTGGTTGGCGGTTGGGTTTATTGAATATTAAAATGAAGTAGTTGGCATAAATAAATACATAACTTATTCAATGTATTTTATCAATGTTGTATTGTATTGATAACATGTTATGTTATTTAACACACAAAATAGATATTTTTATACACGTTTTTCTACATGATTTTATCCACGGTTTTATACACATATTTTTATAGACACGTTTTATACAAATATTTTTATACACGTTTTATACACACATTTTTATCCACGTTTTAAAAAAAATGCATAAAAATGTGTCTGTAAAAACGTGTATAAAAATGTATGTATAAAATCGTGGATAAAAGCATGTAGAAAAACGTGTATAAAAACGTGTGTATAAAAATGTGTGTATAAAACGTGTATAAAAATTTGCTGTTATAAAAAGTTATATGTATATAAATTGTTGTATAATCGTGTCTATAAAAATGTTGTATAAAAAACCTTGGATAAAATAATGTAGAAAAACTTGTTTAAAAATATGTGTATAAAAAAGTAATAGCTTGCAGATTTGAAAACGTCCGATGTAGTTCCTGTCGTGTCCGTTTTAGCCTTCGGCGAAACATGAAAGTTGTTCGGAATGACCATTTTACTTTGCACGAGGTGTGCTTAGTCTTTAAATCGCATGATAGCGGAGTCAAACCGAAAGTCAAATTTCTGTTTTTATTAAATATATAATAAGTTCCTGCCTGAATCCCGAAGGGCATTTTGGTCTTCTTTCTGTTGAGATTCAGGTCTCGGTTTTAATTTTTTTTAAAACTAAAAAGTGTTGTTCCGAAACGTTGTTTCGCATAAAATCTCTTTAGAACCCGTGTAAGTGTGATAAAATGTGATATAGGGGTCGTTTTGGACGGGGTCAGATTAGAAAATAAATATAGTAGATAAAGGGACTAAACGCATTGCAATAATAAAATAACGATCGTTTAGAAATATTTTTAACGAAAAGTTATTCATTTTGTTAAAAATTTGAATGTATACATGTTTGTGTGTACCTTTATAGAGTTGACTAGGAACAGCAGTAAATTGGGATAAGTAAGTTAGTCATTTATGGCCTTTGCCCTTACTAAAAAGATATTTTTTCGAATTGACACTTTATATTACTCTTTTATAAAAATACACAACGCATATATTATTTACGAAAATGGTCCAAATAAGTGCGGTTCAACAGATGAAAGATATGTTATTAATCGATGACTATAGTTTCGACACGTTGTCAAAAACGTGTTTTCATCATACAACTTTATTCAACGAACACATGCCACATTGAAACGCACACCTATGCGCGCTTCATTGTATACTAAAAATCACAAATTAAATGCCAAGCACGCGTGCATGCTAACTGGCGCACTTGATTTCCATTTAATTTGTGCACACACTTCCATTTAAAAACTAGAAAATTAGAAAAAACTTAGACGCGCTTCCTTCTAAAAATTAGTACACACGTGCTTGACATGACATATGAACATGTAAACAAGCAATAATTATCTGGATGGGTGAATATGAAATGGTTGGCGGTTGGGTTTATTGAATATTAAAATGAAGTAGTTGGCATAAATAAATACATAACTTATTCAATGTATTTTATCAATGTTGTATTGTATTGATAACATGTTATGTTATTTAACACACAAAATAGTAATTGTCGTCAAATCACTCAAGAGTGACCCAGTGACAAACAAACTTATGATTGTTACTTTAAAATGTGTAATGTCTTAATTTCAATTCTTTAACTAACAATTAACAAAGATTAGTATTATTTAAACCTAAAATACATGCTTAAATACATGTGTATTGCATAAATCACTTGTAAATATTCTTTTCCCTCCAAATTCTCAACAATCATTATTTCAAGTCCACCAATCAAATCACTAGTTACACAAGTAGAAGTGATTGTTACACACAAATATCATTTTTCATGAAAAAAAACAATAAGGAACAAACTATATGTACTACAAACCCCACTTCTCGCGTTAACAAGCCGCGACCACAATGATGATGATGTACAGTTGTAGGCTTGGTTGATGGTATTGAATAAACATGCATCGAGGAGCAGTTGGATTGTATTTAACATGCCCAAAATGTTTGGTTCATAAAAAATTATATATAGATATATTTGTTACCTTCTGGATAAAAATGTTACACCAAAAAACACCACCTCAGAGCGATCTCACCATTTATCTCCTCACTACCTCTCACAATTCAACCTTATTAGTCATAACATCCTCACCGGTCAAACATTTCAATTAAATACACACTTTATATAAATATAGCCCACAAAACCAACACACACTCACAAACCAAATAACTAATATTAAGTTGCATGGAACCCGAAAAGTATTCAACTCACATTTGTGAGCCATTTTATGCCTCACTCACGCATGAGATGGGGGTGCTTTAGGGAGCCATTTTATTCAACTCACATCGTTGCCTTCACCATGCGCTGCCGCACCGGTGCCTTCACCGATATCACTACGAGTGGCCTAACCAAGAATTACCAGGTCAAACGATACATAAAATAATCAATTTTTGAAAGTTTTATATTATAAAAGAAGAAAACAAAAGTTTACACAAAACTAGAAAAATAGACAAGTCAAATACTTAGTAGGTATATACACTCATGTTTGTGCAAATACGAAAAAACCAAATACTCCCTCCGTCTCAAAATTATTGTCCACAGACAAGAAATACACAGTTTAAGAAAAAATGCATTAAACTGCTTTGGTTTCTACGAAAGAAAAAAAAGGTGGTCCCTTTAAATACCAATCACCTCAAAAGTGATCGTTAATATTAAGTAAAGTGAATTTTTTGGCACACTCATAGATTTGATTGGGACACTCAATGTACAAACAATTTAAACAGTCAGTACAACTGTTTGATGCATATTTTGGAGTGTCTCAATCAAACATGGGAGTGTGCAAATCACCTCTCTTACGTAAACCATGCTTTGACCTCTTTATGAACCAGTTCTTGCTTCTTGAGCCAACTTTTTATGATTCGAGCCTGTTTTTGACCTTATGTTTGAACTGATCGGCCAATTATGCATGAACCAGGCTTTTATGCGTATGAATTGGGTTTGGGCTTACTTTTTAAATAAAATTGTAACGAATACTTTTTATTTAACAATATACTGTTTAACTTATTTTAAATAGTTGTTAAAAAAACAATTTATTATATTTCGAATAAATGCTAAATTTGCTACTTATTAAAATAAAATGAGAAATTTTTACATAAAAATGTATATGGCTTAACATATATAAAGTATCATCACCCGATTACATCGTGTGAGTAATCTTAACAGTGAAAGACATATCTATGCAGTGGAACCGAGGACCAAAAATCATAAAAATTCATTTTATGAAAAGTATTAAAAATCGTTACTCAAAAATTTAGAACCGATTCATTTAAAAAAATTGACAGAATTTTACAATATACAAGAATAATTAAGCGGGTTCCCGTACACCCTGGGGACCTCTTGGTCTGCCCAACTGTCTATGAAATTACTTGCAAGAAACCTAAAGCATTTTTTTAGTCCTATGTCAATGATACTTTCCTATTCGGGGAATATATTGTAGGACAACTGATCCATCTAACTGAGAACTTGGTTCGCCGAGAAAACGATACATGTGCCATATACTTCAACGAACCCTGCTTTCAAGGACCATTTTCTTTTTTACTTGGTCTGAAGTTAAAAAGTCCCCCAATGTGCCGCGCATGTTATCAAGCAATAAACTTAGAGGTCTCATGATTCACCAAAGCATCCCTAAGTTACCAAAGCCCAACGTTGCTTAGCTAGCTTGGTTTTTCCTGGCTTGGGTGACAAGAAGCAACTTATGTTAAGGATGGATATTAAAACAAAAGGTGAGGATGTACTCATTGGTCCGGATTGGAAGTCTTTAAGAATATTTTGGTAAAAAGAAGTTTAAATTTTGGGTATTTTTATGAATGTATAATGATAAAATGGTTAGTTTTGTGTTTATTCCTTTTTTTGGTTTTTTCATGATTATTAATATTAATTTTTTTGCGATTTTATTTAAAGGGGCAATTGCATATATACTCAAAATATGCTTAACTTACATAGTGCATTGAAAACTTGTATTTTGAATATATATTCAATTCCCGTTGATTTAAATGTTATGGCTTTGCCAAATACCTTATCACTGGTTTAATATGTCAAAAGTGTATATGTGAAAGATGATACATCTTGCTTGCAATCTATGCAAGTCTAGTTTATCAACTGCTTGGTGCCTTTGCCTCAAGCATGTGAACTAGCTAGAGGCCCCTGAAATAAGTAATTAAATAATAAAATTAGTAAAAAAAAGATGTAACAAAATTAATTTTTATATTTAATAACTTTATTCTGGTTAGTAATTACCGGGGAAATAAAACTGTGATCAAGAAGGAATTGGAAGTTTGGGCCAAAGGTCATCAAACAATGAGGACGGTAAAAATTAAAGGGGGGGATGATAATTGGTATTTGGTTGTATAACATTGGGGACGGGTGTCCCGGGTGGGACTCCTTGAAATGCTTAGCCATTCTGAATTGAGCATTAGTTTCGAAATCGCAATCAGGGATATTGCAGTCAACCATTTCAACGGAGAAGAATTTTTTTTTTGAACAGAAAAGGTAAAGATTAATTGCAGTTAATATACAGAAATGGAAAACTATACGTGTTTTTATAGGTAAAATTAATCCAATGCACTGATACGTGTGACATGGATTCAACGGTGAAGATTAATTTCTTTCAACGGTGAGGTTAAACCCACCGTAATTTTGTGTTTTTCAGTGTTTTTGTGTTTTCTTGACAATTAGATTAAGGACTATTTTGTTAACTAATAGTGTTTTGGGCACTAATAATCGTCAAGAAAACACAGAAACACTGTCAAAAAACACAAAAACATAAAAATACAAAATTACGGTGGGTTTAATCTCACCGTTGAAAGAAATTAATCTTCACCGTTGAATCAATGTTACACGGATCGGTGACATGGATTAATTTTACCTATAAAAACACGTACAATTTTCCATTTCTGTATAGTTAACTGCAATTAAACTTCACCTTTTCTGTTCCTAAAAAAAATCTTCACATTTGAAAATGGTTAGCTGCAATATCCCTGATTGCGATTTCGAAACTAATGCTCAATTCAGAATGGCTAAGCACTTCAAGGAGTCCCACCCAGGACAGCCCGTCCCCAGTGTTATACAACCAATTATCATCCCCCCCTAATTTCTACTATCCTCATTGTTTAATGACCTTTGGCCCAAACTTCCAAATGCTTCTTGACCACAATTTTATTTCCCCGGTAATTACTAATCAGAATAAAGTTATTAAATATAAAAATTATTTTTGTTACATTTTTTTTACTAATTTTATTATTTAATTACTTATTTTAGGGGCCTCTGATTCATCCTCCTCGTGATTCATCCTCCTCGTGCTCCCTGATGCTCCTCATGCTCCATGAAGCCAGCCATTAGATTTGGGTTTTGTTTGTTTAGGGTTTTGTTTGGTTTATTTAGGGTTTTGTTTTTTTTTGTTTGGAACGGCGATTTTATTAGAAATAAAAACTAGCAAGGAGCAAGATTACAAAACAATAATATAGGGGTTTTTGAGTTCCATTTCGTTCCATCCGAACGGAGGCTTTAGATCTTACTTAACACCAAAAAAAAGAACTAGCAATGACATTATCAATAACATCGACTCTTTCGAAGGTTTCTCTCGTCAAATAGGAGCTTGTTTCGATAGATCCAAACATACCACCAAATGGAGTACCAAACTCCTTCGAACATCTTTTTGAGTTTGGAATCCATACGAATTGAAACAAGCCAAGACTTCCATTCTGCATATGAGTTCAAGTTTGCGTGATCCAAATTCCACCAGCTTAAAACCTTATTCGCATGTCACCGAACAATCCACACCACCTAAAGAACAAATGGTCCTGTCGATTCAATAAGCATTTATCACAAATAGGACAGACATAAAGTATCCTGAATGTCAATACCTCTACGAGAAATGTTGAACCGGGTAGGTAAAGCATCGGTCTTGATTTTCCAGGCAAGAACGTTGATTTTTATCGGGACACACTTTACCCATCTAGTTTCTTCTCCAATATTCGGAAGGCATATCTCATCGATACGTCTACGAGCAGAGGCCACCGAAAATATACCTGTACTCTCCAGATTCCAATTCCATCTGTCAGCCGAAGGTACGATAGTGACAGAACGAACCAATTCTACCAAGCTGTCGAATTGATTTTGCTCGATACCCCCTCTAGGAATTCGACGGAAGGAGCAGACCAAACTCGTGTCGCCTATCTTGGAACTAACAGTAACATCCTTTGAGGATTCAAGCGCGTATAATCTGGGAAAAATGTCTTTAAAAATGCCCCTTAGAGTATGCCAATATCCAACCAGAATTTGGTGAATCCCGTTTCCCATCTTATGAGTCAGATAATCAAAAACGTACATACCCTTTTCTTTGGAGAGACTCGAGACTTCACGCTCAATATCAAAAGCCAACATGATTTGCCAGTAGAAGTCTATTCCGAATGAATTTTACCACCCACACCGTGAATAGCCACAATAACTTTAGTCCAAAGAGAGTCTTTTTGCGAGAGAAACTTCCAAACCCACTTAATCATCAAGCCTCTATTTAACGCAAATAAGCTAGACACGCCTAGCCCGCCTCGTTTTTTGTCTGTCAAAACATTGTTCCATTTAACCCAAGAAGCCTTTTTACTACCCGGATCATGGCCATTAAAGAAATGACTTCTAATAGACTCCAAGATATGAAGCACCTTTGAAGGAACTTTGAAAATAGACATGTGAAAGACTGGAATAGATCCTAAAACCGATTCAACAAAGTTAAACGACACCAATGAGATAAAGTTTTTGGATTTCCATATGAAAGCCGAGACTTCACTTCTTCAATACTATCTATTGCCATGCTTGAACACTGTCATAAACCTTGCCCACTCCTAGTCCTAAGATAGTAAGAAAAGGACACTTAAGAACGAAACATCCTAATGTTGCAAAGCCGCTTGGATAACCTGAGCACTTCCACAAATCCCCATTATCTACTTTTATTCAAGTTAAACTTAAGGCCCGAAGCTGAAAAAAAGCATTTCAAACGTTTAAAAAAAAAAAAAAAAAAAAAAATCAAACCAACTGGAGATATTAAACCGTCCAAACTTTAACTGAGACTCCCCTCCCCTAAAGAAAAATAGGCATCATCCGCATAGAAACAATATGCGAAAGACTATAAAGATTGATCTAAAACGACAATAACCTTAAAACATCCCGCGTTTAGAGCCGTTTGAAAAGATAAATGAAGGCTCTCCATCACGAGGATAAAGAGGAAGATGGATAAAGGATCGCCTTGTTTCAACCCTTTATAGAATTGAAACTCATTCGTAGGACATCCATTGACAAGAATAGAACCCTTAGAAGAAGTTAGGCAACTTTGAATCCAGTTACGCCATTTACACCTGAAACCGAACTCTTTAAGAACATCATCTAAAAAATCCCATCTAATCGAATCGAAGGCCTTTTCAAAATCGACCTTAAAAATAAGTTTTCTTCTTCTTTTTGGTACACTACTGGAGAATCTCATTAAGAAAAAAAACGGAGCCGTCTAACATTTGTTTTGTGGAAGGTAGGGATAGGAGGGAGATGGGTAAGAATGGCTTTCGGCATAAACTGCAGATTGCAACTTCATTAACACAATTCCCCAAAAAACATTAACAAGCCGGTTAGACAAAATCTTGGCAATGATCTTGTAGATACTTCCAATGAGGCTAATAGGTCTAAAGTCCTTGACCAAGTTAGCGTCCGGGACTTTTGGGATCAAAGCTATAAATGATGAGTTACAACCAGGAGGAATTTCTCCATGAATGAAGAAATGATTTACAGCCATATAAACATCGTGCTCAATAACAGGCCAAAAATGCCTATAAAAGCCAAAAGAAAACCCGTCATGGGGGTGGGTGTGGGGGGGGCGGGAGTGCCCGGGGATTTGTCTGTGCCCACAGCCCCAAACAAAAGCCGTTTAATCTCCTGTGTAGAAACTTCTCGCTTGAGACTGACTTTGGACTTCGAAATAGTTTTCTGAAATCTCATATCAAATATTAGCACCCTGTGTTCATTTGATTACGTTTTTTATTCAAAATTCCGTGGAAAAAATTTGAGTTTTCATCGCCTTCGATTGACCATTTGATCTTGGCCTTTTGAGCCAAATCCATGGAATGAATATGATCAATGTTACGAAGAGCAGCCAACACCTCCATATTTTATCCCCCGCTTCTAACCATCAGTACCACCTAAACTTGGTCCAATAACCTCACATCCTAACCTGTAGGGCAACACCTACTACTTAAGATTGCAATAGACAGAAACTAGTTTCAAACTTTGTTATCTTTAATATATCCTAATCTATGTAGCTTTAAGGAATTTCAATTGACCCCCCGACCAAAGTTACGCATGCTCCATTTAGAGGCACTAGAAGGGCAGAATTCCAAGTGTGAAGTACGTAATCATTAAAGCCCTCGAGATGAATCCAATGAGTGAAAGAATCGAAAGGAACGACCATAATCATGGGTCGAACTCTCGGAAGAAGAATCGGGTCCTGTGATCGGAATAAATAAGAATCTGTCCAAAGTGATGCCATCTATGAGATTGGAAAATAATTTAGCAGAAATGTTAATAATACAAAAAATATATCCAACTTGCTCATTTTTGGGTCGCCAGACCTATATGACTAAGCCAAGTGTGCAAAACACGTTCGCGCAACATCTTCAGCAATAAGCCCAACTAGCTACCTTACTTCCACCGATTGGATCAGTACCCGTGGAGATTAATAAAACGAATTAAAAATCATTCCCCCAAGAACATTAAAATTAAAGTACCAACACATGTTTGATTGACTGCGACGCTCAAGAAAGTCCCCCATAATCACAAACCTCCCTTCTGCCACTGATTAATAACATGCGCCAACAGTATCCCAAAGCAACTTTGTCCACGCGGATCATGAGAGCATAGACCCGCAATAATCATGAGGTCAATACCGTTCAATAACCAAACACCCCTAATAATGATAAAAAAATCTGAAATAGTGAAGCTTTTTTTACAAAAAATGTTGGGATTCCAAACACACAAGATTCCACCTGAATTGCCTACCGAATTACTATGAAGATGCTCAAACGTCGAATTACCCCAACCACCACGAAACACTGAAAAGGATTCATCTCCCCATCTTTGTTTCTTGAATCGCTAGAAAATTCACCTTATTCTTCACACATAACTCCTTTGCCCAATCTTTTTTGGCCTTTTGAGCGAGGCCTTGTATATTAGGGAATGGAAAATTGGGGGGTATAATAAAAAAAAATATATGACAAAAAAATTCATCGATCTTCATCGACGCTCTTATGAGATTATCAATGGGGATACGGACAGATTGTTAATCACCCCATCCATGTTATAGCCCATTGTTTGGCCAACTTTCACCACTTCCTCCATAAGACACATAAATGAGCCCCCTGAACTCGGTGCCACTGATTTCTTAAATACGATCGAAACTTGCGGATTCACTACATTTCATTGAGGTTGGAATTGTTAGAATCTCCATCGTCTTGTTGAGCTTTCCCTCTTCAACAGTCATTAACAAACTCTTATCCCGTATCATCATTGTTGTTATTGAGGTGTAAAACCGGTGGAATTTGGGACAAAATTTTGTTACCACTCTCCTATGTTTTTTATCCTTTGACTTTTTATATAGCAAAGGGTATAATCCCAAAAGGATCCACAGATGGTCCTTTTTGAACCACCTTCATTTTCAAAAACAGTATTGAACTTCGAACGAGTTGGCTACAATCATTCTCAGATTCAAGGTACTTCATGCCTTCTTCGTAATGATTCGTCATCAGATAATTCTCCTCATCCCGAGTCCTCGACCAGGTCAGGGGTCCAACCAGGGACCTCCTTAGCACGAATCCCTATACACTTTTCACAGTAAAATTATCTTGAGAGTTTCATAACTTTTGATGAAATGACTTAGTGAACAAACATAATCGTTTCGAGTGGAAACAATTCCCATCAGAGTCATTAGTGTCGATTAAGTTCCCCACGCCGGTGACAATTCTTTTGAAAAGTGAGTTCAAAGTCCCTAGTTTCATGAACACCTTCATTTCCTACCCACACAAGCGACCATCAGATGATATCGAATAAGCTTGGCGAATTTTTCCGAGAACCAAGAGCTAACTCCCACATATCGCGGAATGCTCTTTCGATTTCACAGAGGAAAATTCTAGAGAACCCACAATTCCCCTAAGATAATTACATTCAAGTCCACTGAAACCATCGTTCATAAGAAGCGTTCTTGAGATTGGGAAGGGACTCAAATTCTTTAATCCTCCCATTAAGGAGAAGATAAGTCTTTGAAGCGCACAATCTTCGTCACGAACAATGGCAGGGGAGTCCATTGATCAACCGACTTATGATTTTTTCCAGCATAACATATGAATAGAACGCCCAAATCCCCGACTATTAGGACGAGGCGAATTAGCAACTTCTTATGATCCTGCCCCTGACCCTTTTACAAAGTAGCACTTTGAAAATCTTGCCTTATTAGCGTGAAGCTTGAATGACCCACCCAAATTGTGGCATAAAATGTTCACCAAGCGATCAACATTAAACACGTTGATAAAAATGAACAAACCAAAACGTTTACCTTCCTTTCGTCCTTTTCCGAGGATAAACAATCAACAACATGTCCGTATTGGTTACATGATTGAAATAGCTCTTTTGGCAGAAAAACGTTCCCAGAAAATTTGTAACATAAATGAGATAGAAATACGATTAACTCGTCCTCTTTGGATCTCCGACTTTTGTTACCCCCCCAATTAATAATCTTTGTGTTTGAAGGGAGATCAAGATAAAAAAGGAAGATTGAAAAGAAAAACAAGACAAGGGTTTCAATGACAGCGAGATTAAATGAAACGGAAACTGGAGTCAATTGATTAAAGAGGAGAATAAAAATCTAAATTACAAAAACCCAAGATTAGAAAAATCGCCTAACACGCACGATATGAGAGTAATCAATCAATGATTTAATCCAATTTTCAAGGTTATAACAGATTCCAAAACAAAAGGGAAGAGGAATTTAGATTGTTAATTTGTGGAGTTTGAAAGTCATCTTTGTTATAAGATGTTCATCAATTAAGGTTTTTGAATTGGGGTTTTGTTATAGAAATAAGGGTTTTTTGAAATGAATCTCAATCGATTGATTTCATTTGAGATTAAATTGATCTATACCAACATATGCTTGTTTTTTATTTATAAATTTGTTTAGGGGGTTTCATAAGTGTAATCGAATTGAATGATTGAATGAAATGAAGTTGTTTGGCTGCTGCAATGGTGCTTTATTTTGTCCATTTGACTATAGATTGTGTAAGCATCTGAATTGCTCTATATGCGTTAAGATGAAATAAATTTCTCATTATTCATGGTTTATCTATATATAGCTTAAACGATTCTTGGTTTGAATCTGTTGGTACTATATCCTTTGTCATGCATGACATCTAATGTTGTTTAAATTAGATTGAGTTATTTAAAAATATGAAGAGTTTATTTATAAAATAATCAAGTAAACTTGGTATACAGGAATCGAGTGTCTATACATACTTAAAATTCCTATGTTATTGGTAGCAATGTAGTAACAGAATGGTTGTGATCAGAGATATCTATGTACCTTTTTACTACAGTATAATATTTTCTATCCGTTCACGTAGACTCCTTTTTAAATGCTAACATTTTTATGCTTGTCGTGTATAACTAAATGAGAGATAATAAGCATTGCCCACACTGGTCTAGGCCAAATATTTCTGCAAAAGAAATATATTATATTCAATGGTAACCTCATGGTTGGAAAAAAGATAGGGGTTCGTTTGCGTTAGATGTATATATTGTGCAAGTAATGACCAATTTTATTTGACCCATTTACCTTACTAAGAAATTTCTTTGTTAACCTGTTTGACATATTATAGACACAAAGTTACCTGAATTGTACAAGTAATGACCAATTTTGTTTGACCGATTTACCTTATTAAGAAATTTCTTTGTTAACCTGTTTGACGTATTAGAGACACAACGTTACCTGAATAAGCTCAATCCTAAATAAATGTAGGTTGCTTTAAACGCTCTTTCCTTACGGCTTCTGAAAGTTGTGCAGCAGTATCACCAGCATCATTCACAAACTCTTGAATAACACCTGTCATCCGAATCGAAAGTTGCGATCAGAACCCTATCAAGCTCCTCGTCAATCTCATCTTCCATGTCATCCGAATCGAGTGCAGAGTCAAGAGCATCATTCATAAACTCTTGAATAACACCTGCCCGAAATAACATCATAAAATTCAGTTATACAGAAGGCAATCGTACAAATGAATGTTTTAATTTAAGTAACACTTGACAAATTTTAGAATAAAAATGACTTGGTTTAATAATGGTCAATTCAACATTCTACATGAACAAAGTGTTGGGAAACCTGCATACTTTTATTAGTGCAGATCGAATATCATCAACAAGTAAATAAACCGAAATAACCATTCACATATGAATTGGTCGATTTAGGGTATAACTCCAAAGCTACGTTTTCAAGAAAAACAGGTTTCCACTTTGAAGCTCTATGTTGCTTGATCCCTCATTCTTGTGAAGCGTCATGTGACGATAACCGCACATCCTGCCTCTCCTCTGTATAAGATTGCGGACTTCATCTTTGAAAATACAGAGTCCCTATGTTAACAAATAAATAGTAGCACTAGTTTATCGTATATGTTAGAAAGCGAATTTTTATTCTACTCTAAGGGAGTGTTTGGAATTGCTTATTAGAACTACTTCTTTCACTTGCAAAAAAAATCAGTTTGGATAAGCACTCTCAAACACCCCTAAAATGCTTAACTAGTGTAGGATAGAGTAGTAAGCGGATAAGCAGTCTTATTAATTACCCAAACACCCGCCCACTTACACGGTTCCCGACAGGTTAAAAAGCATAAACATAAAAAGATTATGGGTGCATGAATACATAACTGAGCAGAAAAACACTACAACCATGTGGTGTAATTAGTAGTATTTTTTTTTTACTTTCCTAATGTCACAATAAATAAAACATCCTATACCCAACCACTGAACTATTTTAAAGGAAAATACCCATAACCCCACATAAATTTTCCATCTCACACTGGAACCCCCGCCATCACATTATTTGTATGGGAATCATAGCTCACCACCTGTCATTGTCATAAAGAACCCCTATCATTTATGAGCGTGTAATTGTGTTGTGTCAAACTGTGTTTTTCTTAAGAGGGACATTAACACAGTTTGATGTGTTTTGAGGATTTGGTAATGTAAGCACTTCAATTATTAACATTAATCTACCTACCTTCCGCGTCCCATTAGCTCCTGTTTTCTTCGCCAGCAAGATCAACCAAATGAAGCTTGGCGCGCAGTATATCATCACGACCTCTGCCACTTGTTACTCCGGCAAACCGTTTTTGCTACAGGGAAATAGTAAAATACTGAAACATAGAAATCACGTTAACACAAAGTTAACACTAGACATAAAAGTAACACAGGTGATTTCAACAAAATCCTATGCTTGCAAAAAAATTATAATCCTAAAATAACCCTAAATTCCTTAAAATATCAAAAATAA
>BQNB010157277.1:0-15169 GCA_026074375.1 Tanacetum coccineum | reverse complement strand
GGAGGACTACTTGAAAGATAAGTATCCTCGATTAATTGTTTGGTAATGATAGAGTTGAACCTTTTGGTTAAATCTAGGGACGAGATTTCCTAAAGGAGAGGATACTGTAACAACCATGATTTGAGCAGGTTAGTCAAACGGTTAGTGTTGACTTGTGAATCTGTTGCAATATATGATGTATGTGATTATATGTGTTTATATGCATTTATGTGGATCATGTGAGAAATTGGTAGTCAATCTATTGAGTGTGATCATCTCAATGAGATTGGAATGGTGATTGAAGTTATGATTACTTTGGATATTTCATTATGTTCACATTTTAGTGACAATGAATATGTATATGTATACGTATTTGGATAAAAGGAATTCGTGAGAATAGAAATTTAGTTTAGAAATTTAGTTAATAGATTTTAGTGTTATTAAGTTAGAAAAATAAAGTATGAACTGAATTTATTTTTAGGTACTTAAAACTAGTTTTATTTTGAAGGATGTCTAAATAAATAAAGGTTTTTATAAAAATAACAAAATTAAAGGGTTTTATGTAATTAATAATAATTAAACAAAAAAATATAAATAACATATATATATGTATTATGGATGAAATTTTGTAAAAAAAATAAATAAATAAATAAATAATTAAATTAATTAAGGGATAGTTGGTTGGGCCGGTTTGGAGGAGAAAAAAAGGGAAGAAAACCAAATTTTAGTATAAGTGGGATTCTAATAAGGAAATTATCCAAACTCTCTTGTATTTACTATAAATACAAAGTCTCCTCCCCTTTTTTTTATAAAATCAGTCGAACAAAGCAAAAGCAGAGAAAAAAATATTTTTTTATTCAAGATTCAAGTGGTGGTTCGTGTTATTTAATCGAATGTTTTAGGTATGTTCATAAACTTTGTTTTAATTTTCTTTTTAATTCATATAACAATAAAGTGATGGATAAATTAAGGTTTCATAAAATCTGTAAATTAATGATGTTAAACTTAATTAGAAGTGTTTAGGGTTTAATAAGGATCATATGGATGTATTTGTTAGGTTTTAAATCGCGTTAGAACTTGATTTAGATTGGTGCAGAATTTAGGGCTATGTTGTTCGGCTTTTATCTCGATGATGGTAATAGCTTTTTTTCAAGTTTCCGGTTTCTATGATGTAGCTCAGAGAGTCTAGTTTCTAGAACATCCGGCCTCGAAAGTTTTTAAGGTCGGAAAGTCATTCAAATGTTGGTTACGAGAAAAGTTGTCAAAGTAGTAAATTCGGGTCAGATTTAGGTCAGATTACGAGGTTTAAAACCCCCACTTAAAATTTGAATTAGGATTATCCAACCTATAGGTTTTAGTTCTATGTGTCTATTAAAAATCCCCCAAAGGAGAGCTTCTGATTTGGAGTATAAGTATGGTTTTTAGGTCCAAACTTTTTAGTGTACGATCGGATCCGAAACTGAGTAGTTAAAAGTTTGATTTTATTTGGGGCACTTAAGAGTGGAAATAAATTAGTGGAAAAATCTTAGATTTAGTAGACTCGTGGTATTGAACCTGTGATTTTTGGTAAAATTTATAAAGCTCAGTAGGTATGGTTTAGAAAATGGTAAAGTGAGGTCAAAATTTTACGTTTTCGGGTAAATTGTAAGACTTTAGAAAAGTTGTAAACATGTTTGGTAAGGTTGGGCATGGTGTCGTGGTGGACCATGAGGGTACATTTAACACTTAGAAGCCATCATGATTGTTACTAGGGCATAAGCAATTGCTTGGTCGCATGTAACAACGTGTGTGTTTTGTTATTTAGTTTTGTGCTAGTGTTTGTGGAAGCTGCAAAGAATCAGGTGTTTTCATAGCCCTTTTTTTTATGTTTTCTTAGGGTGGAATGATGCTATATGTATTGTATACTTTTAGTTACTGATGAATAATGTATTTTAAATGAGCATAGGATATACGAGGAATATTGTATGTTATGTGCTACTTGCTATGTGATATAGATGTTGTGCTTGGAGACATGACTGTACAAGGCATTGGTGGAGGGTTGTAGTAGCGGACAAGTCTCATTTACGTGGATTGTTAGTAGTGAGCGTGACCGTCTCATTGTTGTGGATTGTTGATAGTGAGCGTGATCGTCTTATTGTTGTACGTTTTGTTTCTATGTTTGTGATCATTGAGCGTGAACGTCTTAATGTGGATTGATGTGATTGCATGTTAGCTTGTATGATAGATTGTTGTATGTCCTGCTATGCTATGTTTTACTTATCACAGTGATTTTCAAAGCGAGTTAAACCTATGAATCTCACCAACATTATGTTGACGTTTAAGCATCATTTTCAGGTGAGCATCATGGGAATAAGATAGATGGAAGTGGCTAGAAAGAGACCGTATGATGTCATGGAGTTTATTGCTTTATTGTCTTGAATTTTACATTGTTTGGATTATGGATAATTTTTGCATGTCTTTCTATTGGCGAGAACTTTTGTTTCATCAATAAAGACGCCTTTTGGATTTTGGTTATGGGTATTGTTATGACACTTTGTGTCTATGCTTTACTTATTTATTTCATATAGAATTCTCTGTATAGACGCCATTGTGTTGTGATGATATCCATGATGTTACGCCTCGTGTTTTCGCCTTGGCGGGGTGTGACAGATTGGTATCAGAGCCATTGGTTATAGAGAAGTAGGTGGTTGAGCCTAGACTATAACCTAGGGGTCCTTCATGTAGATGCATTTCGGTTTAGTGTTTAATGCTATAACTGCTATGCTTCCCCTCTATTTTTACATAGCTTATATATTTCGTATTTTGCTAAGTTGTCATTTTTGTTATTTTGCCTCTCATTATCTGATATGATATATATTACTTTCATAGTATTTTAGTTATGTTTTTCCCTTACCCGTAAGAAGTCTAGTTGGGGAACCATTTTCCCAACTGAACTTAAGCGTTATAAGGAGCCTCTTATGGAATCGAAGGAGATAGGATAGTTGATCGTTTGTCGGATGGTGTTATAGGCTGAACGCGGAGTCGGGTGATTCTTGCGGAGGCAGAGTCAAACCTAAGCGAGGCCCAGCAGAAGTTTATCCCGTCATTTACCTCGTCATGTTGTTATTGATTATTTCTTTCGAATATTTTGTATTTTGGAAGTCGTTGCGAGACTTTCGTTCCTTTATGTCGTTTCGATTTCAATTTGATATAAGTAAGTAGTTATTTGATGAGATCTGTTTGTGTTTAGTTGGAGTGGTTTAAGATGTGCAATAAGGAATAGGTGCTTATAAGGAATTATGTTACTGAAATGGATGATCATTGAAGTAAGTACACGTGTGAAAGGGAGGCACCCCCCCCCCCCCCCCCCCCTTTATTATGGTGGCCAACATAAGTATAAAGGCATCACACAGTTGGACTTAGTGACCATGATTGCATTTATTTGTGGTTTGGTTGTAAGATGTAGTGTAATATGTTTTTATTTTATTGATATGTGTATTCTTGATAAGGTTGGTGGTATGAGTAGAGAATTTTTTTCTCTTACCCTAATTGGAGGATATGTTAAGTTGAGTTGTATAGATAGTAAGTTTTTCTTCTATCTAGTAATTGCGGATACCTAGTATTGCTTTTATAGAGGTTGCTTGTTTGTTCGGATTTCCTAAGTCTAAGCTTAGCATCCCTTCATCGTACTTTGTTAGTAAGGATACCCGATTTTTCCTATTCGATGTCTCGATGTATATTGGTTGTTCGGAATCTGCTCTTTCAGATATAAGCGCGTTTTGTTAGTTCTCTCGTTGCATTGATTACTCGTATGAGTATCAAAGGTTTCTTTTAAGCACTAATTGTTCCTAACATATTAGTGTGGATCATTTCTCCCTTCTTTGTATATCCCTTGGTGTTCGTAACCCGTTGGCGACGTGTTAGTATCGATGTTTTTAGGTTTGCTCTGTTGATCGTTATTTTGGATAAGACCTTACGTTTTCTTTTGGGTGCGTAACATCTTGCAAGAGTTTTCTTGTACGAGTTCGTTTGATTTTATTTTGAGTATATGGTTCCTGGTATTTTCTTTCGTTTTCAAACAATAGAATTGTGTTAGAGTCTGTACGGTGTTTTACAATCCCTTTTGGTATTATGGTGTCATTTGTTTGAGTATACTATTTTCTTTAATTGATGTCTAATTATAAAAGTCCTTTTGAAGTATTGTGTTAGTGTTTGAGAAAAACTGTGTTTAAAATGATCTTTGTAAATAGAATATGTTTAAATGGTCTATACAAATAGGATATGAAAATTTTTAAGTGGTTTAATAAATTTTATTTTATTATAAAAAGCTGGTTTAAAGTGATTCATAGTGGTAAGGTACGATATACCATTAGATAACCATCTCTAGATTTTTTTATGACAACCAGAATGAATTTTATAAAGATTAAATTTAAGACAATTTTATTTATTATTTAAAATGATTTTTATACTTAAAGTGACTTTCTTAATTTAAATTGATTTTTATAAAAACATTATTTAATTTGGTCTTTCGAGTAAAGTCGATAATTGGTATAAGAATTTCCGTCTTTCGTATTGATATTTTTTTATGTGTTCATTTGTCATGGTACGTCTGTTGATTTCTTTCGTTGCGTTTTCGCTCGGTGCATATACGTATCCTTTCTTTCAAAGGATTCTTATGTCATTTGATCCACGTCTACTTGCATATGTGGAATCTCCTATATGCATTCTAGCCTTTGACTCGATATTCGTTTGTTATCCTATTCGATTGTTGTAACCCTTGGAGTTCGTTGATATCGTTGAATCGTGGAAGCTTTGATGTGATTGTGGGAATGGACTGGTTGTCCAAGAGGAAGTTTGTGATAGTATGTTATGAGAAGGTGGTTAGAATACGTTGGAAGGTGATGAGATACTTCGGGTTCATGGTGAACGTACTCAAGGAGTCGTGAAAACCTTATTGAACACGAAGGTAGATGAACCGAAAGTGAGTGATACTTCCGTCATACGAGATTTTGTTGATATGTTCCAAAAAACTTGTCGATGACCATCACAACGACAAGTTGAGTTCTGTATAGATTTAGTTCCCGAAGCGACGTCAAATGCAAGAATTGTCTGAACAACTTTGAGAGTTGCAAGACAAAGGTTTCATACGACCTAGTCATTTTCCGTGGGGAGCACCAGTGTCGTTTGTTAAGAAGAGGAGCATGGAGTTCATTTGAAGTTAGTGTTGGAATTACTGAGGAAGGAGAAGTTGTATGCTAAGTTTACTAAGAGTGAGGTAGTAAAGAATTGGGAAGTACCTACGACACCATCTGAGAGATGATTATTCTTAGGATTGGCAGGTTACCTACCTACGTTTCATCGCAAACTTTTCTAAGATTGTTAAATCCCTTACTTCCCTAACTTAGAGGAATCGAAGTACGAGTGGGACGCAGAACGAGAAGAGGCTTTCTAGACTTTAAAGAATGATTTGTGTGACGCTTTGATTAATTGAATGTAGTGGTTGATGCATTGAGTAGAAAGGGAGAGTGAAACTAAGATAAGTAAGGGCAATGTCTATGACTATCCAGTCATATGTTAAGGACAAGATATTGGCTACTCCAAGTGAGACGTCTAAGATAGAGAACGCGCCAGCAGAAATGCTGCGTGACCTGGACCAATAAATAGAAAAGAGAGCAGATGATGGTTGTACTTTATGGATTAAATTGTATAGTAAGTATGAGTATGAAATTCGCTACCATCCAATATTGGTAGCCACGTGTAGAAAATGATATAGCTACCTATGTCAGCAATTGTCGGATTTGTTTAGGAGGTGAAGGCTGCAATGTCAAAGACTTTTGGCTTGCTGCAACAACCTGAGATACTTGAGTGAAAACGAGATAGAATCACCATGGATTTTATCACTGAATTTTCAAGGTCAAAGTAGTGAGTATGATGTGATTTGGGTGATGGTCGACAGACTGACCAAGTGAGCTCATTTTCTAGCTATACAAGAAGATTTCAGGATGTGAAGTTGGAAAGGATTTATATTGATGAGATAATAGTAAGAAATGGAATTCTGGTTACAATTAACTTATATTGAGATGGATGATTTACCTTGTGGTTTTGGCAGACGTTACAGAAAGTGTTTGAGACGCGATTGGATTTGAGTACTGCTTAACATCCTCAAGCGGATGGACAAAGTGAACGTATGAGTCAGACTTTAGAAGATATAATGAGGGCATGTGTTATCGATTTTGGTAGTAGTTATCATTTGAGCATTTGGTGTGCTCCGTTTGAAGCTTTGTATGGAAGGAAATGTAGGTCGCTTGTTCTATGGGTAGAGATTGGAGAGAGTAGTTTGAGTGGACTTGGGTTAGTACAAGAAACGACTGATAAGGTAGTGTTGGTAAAAGAAAAGCCCTAAACGGCGAGAGATCATCAAAAGAGCTATGCTGGTAATAGGCGTAAGCCATTAGAGTTCCATAACTATGTGTTAAAGGGCCTGAATGACATGAAAGTTGAGGCCATGGCTGGATAAATTATGTTGGAGTAACACTTGGGCATCATGGCATGTGTATAATGATACGAGTTTGATTAACTCTTTCATTGTAGCTGAGAATGGAGAAAAGCAATTTATGGGCAGCTTTATGCTGCTAATATCGATGGAAAAGGGGATGTGATGTTGAAATTCACATATGAAAAAGAAGATAAGTTAACCAACGCGTTGTACGTGCTAAAGATTCGTAGAAATCTTGTGTCCGAATGGTTGCTTGGTAAATTTGGCTTTCGTGTTGTGTTTGAATCAAACAAATTTGAGTAAACAAATAACAAACTTTTACTATGTACGGGTTACGCCCTTCATAAAATGTGTGAGTTGAATTTAACTTTTTCTAATGGCCATTTTAATATAAAGAGTATGAATTCAGCTTAATTGATTCTTTAAATGTATGGCATGGCCGATTCGGACATGCTAATTTTAACTCAATACGCTATTTAGTTAAATAAAGCGGACACAGATTAAAAAGTAAAACTTGTGCTGAAGCAAAAAAATAATTTAGAATGGCTTGTTAGTTGTTAGTGGTTCAGGTCCAACAGTGACATCCAATTGGGCAGTATGCTTTACCCTGAACTCACCTATATTTCCTACTATTCCGCCTTAAAGGGTAAAAGTCCTAAGTGAGACTCGAACTCGAGACCTTCCCTAGCCAAACATCCCCTCCTCAAGCCTTTAAGGAATCTTGGTGGCCAACTGAGCTAGCCCATAATATGGTTTTATATGATTTGGAATTGATACCGACTAAGATAGGAATTAGCGAGTAAGATTTGAAAAGGCACGCATGTTGCTGGTGTCTAATTTTTGTATAGTTTTTTATTAGGCAAACCATTTCAATACTAAAAGGTCAACAGTTAAAGCCATAAACAGAAATTTATGTATGTTGTTAAGATTTTATAACAAAATTTGGACCATAAAGTACGTTATGATTATCTGAATTGTAAACCTTCAAGGAAACCATTGAGACTGCATGCTAGTCAGTAATCAGTAACTAAAAGGTCTAAAGTCTATAAAATAGTTTAAGAGGAGTTAACATGGGCCAACATATCAGGATCCAGATTTTAGTGATATTTTCAGGCCCAGATTAAGTTGAAGCACACTCGAGAATTAGATAACGGGCCTAAGCTATAAAATTAAAGGCATTCTTTAAATTTTTCATTCTTTAGAACCAAAAAAAAAAAAATAACTGATAATGATAACTTTATAGTTCTATGATTAGGATCTTTGATGTACCTTACCGATCCAAGCCAGTATCATGTTGCAGTCTGTGATGTGCAACGGTTTTAGGATTTCTCCAAGACATCACATCTTTTAGCTGTTAACTGAGAATTTTTAGTACCTTAAAGGAAAACCATCTTTAGGACTTTGGTATTCTAAGGATTCTCCATTGGAATTTGTTGCTTACACTAACAGTGGACTATGCTGGAGCTATACAAGATAGGAAGTCAACCACTGGAGGTTGTCAGTTTTTGGGAAATAGGCTGATCTCTTGGCAATGCAAGAAACAAACTGTAGTTGCCACTTCTACAACTGAGGCTGAATATGTGGCTGCTGCAAATTGTTGTGGACAGGTTCTCTGGATTCAAAACCAACTGTTGGGACTATGGGTACAATTTCATGAATATTGTTATTTATATTGGACATTACTAGTACTATCTGCTAATAAGAATCCAGTTCATCATTCTAAACAATAACATATAGAGATTGGCATCATTTTATAGAGACTGCATTGCTAAAAAGTTGATTCAAATAGCTAAGATTAACACTGAACATAAATGTAGCAGATCTTCTTACAAAGGATTTGATGCTGGTAGAGATTTCAAGTACTTGGTCTCATAGTAATTGGAATGCTCAAATCCTATGCCAATACTCTTGTTTGTTTTGTAAGTTGTTAAATATTATGTACTGTTAAAAGTCTTTGTAATTAACTAATTGACTAGTTATAATAGTACTGTTTAGTTATATTATAAACTGTTTGTCAAAATTTGCTTAACTTATAGTTAGTACTGCTAGTTATTTTCTATGTCTCATTGTTAATACTGTTAGTACCTTTTAAATAATACTAATACAAGAAATATGTGTTAGACTTATGTTTTTCTTGGTTTTGAGCTAACTCTTTCAGGATAAGCAATGAAGTGTGAAATTGGTTACTTAATGATGCTTTATTTGAGGGGAGGAATGTTGTTTGTTCCTAAAAGTGTTGGTTTTAACACCACACAACAAATGGTCATTAGTTCACCATGTCTTATAGACATCAAGAATTGACTAGTCCAGAGCAAACGGCTACTATTAAAGACTTCTCAAATCCGTTGATAGTTGATAGTTACTCAAAAACTATATGGTTTTCAATGCCCATGTTCTTTACAATGATAAGCATTGGCTAGTCCAAAGCAAATCGAGTTGTAAAGACTACTCAAATCTCGTTATGGCTGGTAGTTTGCAAAAACTATACGTTGTGTGAATTTGTGAGCCAAAAAGATAGAGAGAATTGGTGAGTTAAAAACAGAAAGAGAGTTGTGTGAAAAAAAGGACAGAGTGAAAAGTGTGTTAAAAGGATGAGAGACTAAAATGTGAGCTAAAAAAAAGAAAGAGAGATTGTGTGAAGTTATTTTTTGTCTAAACAAACTTTGGAGTTTGTATGCTTTTAGTTATCTGCTAGGCTTATTTTAGTACTTGCTAGACCAATATTTAGTATTGCTGGTGACCGTTGTATGTTTGGCACTAACACATTTTTTTCATTATTTAATAGGCGTGAGATATTTCTTCAAATTCCGATTGATATAGGTTTGACTCATTGGACTTTCGTGATCTTTCTATATATATGGTTTATTTTAATCACCGATAAACCAATTTATTTAAGTATCGGTCAAAACCATATCTCTACGTTTCTCTATTTAAATCTCAATTAACTTTCTCCAGCCTTCATATATTCATCCACGATCATATCCCACACGATTACTCACACTTTTATTCATGGAAAATTTGGATTTTTGTGACAAGCACAACATGGTAGCGTTTTTAGAGAAATCTACAGGAAGTGCAGGGTTTCATCAAGTCATCGATTTCCTAAATCGAGTCAACAACTTTTGCTATGCCATCACAAAGTAGCCAGTGTTTATATCTCCTTTATTAAACAATTTTGGAGGTCTGATGACGTACTACTAATGATGAATGGAGAAGTCCTGATTACTGCTAAAATTGTTGGAGTCACTCAATGATATTAATGAACGGGCTATCTTTAAGACGACATCTCAAGTTGGATGATCATGATGGTATTACTTCTATACCCAACTCGGAGATTTTTTGAGCAATTGGCACTTATGGGATATCACACTGATTCAGATAAGTTAACTTTTCAAAAGGGTGCTTTTTCACCTCAATGGAGGTTTCTTATTCACAATATTCTTCATTGCCTTAGCCCAAAGAAGACTGCTTGGGAGCAGTTTAGTAGTAACATTGCAACTGTTGTTATCTGTTTAGCTACCAATAGGAAATATAATTTTTCTAGGATGATTTTTGAGCATATGGTGTCAAATATTTCTAGCCCCCATAAGTTTTTCATGTACCGGTTCATTTAAATATGCTTAGATATGCAGAGGAAACAACTTCAATACAACCACTTAAGAACATATCATGTTGTACCCTCTCTTAGCCACAAAGTTTTTAACAACATGAAGAGGCCTACAAAGGGATATTCAGGCCAGGAAGTTGCTCTATTCCCTACTATGCTAGATGTTACTGAACCTTCCACTTCTCCTTCCAGAATCACATCTTCACCTTCACCCTCACCTAAACCTTCACCTTCACACTTACCTGAACCTTCAACTCAACACTCACCTGATAATACCACTGCTGCTCCAACACAACCATCACCAACACAACCATCACCTAGAGCAGAACACCTCTTTCCTACACCCCATGACTCACCTCTCCATGCTGTTCACTCACATGGAAGTGATGAGGGTAGCTTGAAACTTAATGAATTGACGAATTTGGTTACTAAACTTTCTGATAGGATTGGAGTATTGGAGGATGACTTGAGGAAGACAAAGAAAACTTATAGCTCTCCTTTCACTAAGCTCATTCTTAGGGTCAAGAAATTAGAGGCTAGAGTCAAGATTGGGAAATCAAGGAAAAGAGCTAAGGTTGTCCTTTCTGAAGATGATGCAGATGTTCAAGATGATTCTTCCAAATAGGGGAGAAAATTATCTGATGCAGAAGTTCAAGAGAAAGCAAGTACTGAAACTGAACCCTTTATTCAAGAAGTAACTCCAACTGAAGTCATTCAAGATCAAGGAAGCAATGAGAAAAGGAGTGCTGAAGTTAGTACTGCTGGTGCAACAAAAGGTACTGCTAGTGAAGTTCCAGTAGTTAGTACTGCTGAGGAAAATCTTAGTACTGCTGGAAGAACTGTTACTTATACAAGAAGGAGTGAAGAGAAAAGGACAAGACAAGACAAGGGAAAAGCAATAATGATAGAGTCTAAGCCCAAGAAGAATTCTAAGAAGGAGCTTGAACAAGAAAGGTTAACTTTTGCTGAAGCCATCAGACTAGAAGAATAAATGAATGAAGAACAAAGGGCACAGATTGCAAGAGATGAAGAGATTGCTAGACAGTCGGATGAAGAGGAAAGGCAAAGAGCTATGGCTGAAGCCAAGTCTTCTAAGAAGATAGATTAAATTGATCCTTCAGTCATAAGGTATCATGCTCTAAAGATGAAGCCAAAGACAGTTGCCCAAGCAAGGAAAAATATGATCAAATACTTGAAGAATTAGGGGAACTACAAGATTAGTGACTTCAAGGGAATGTCTTATGATGAGATTAGGCCAATCTTTGAAAAGGTTTGGGATTTTAATCAACACATTGAGCATATGGAGCAAGGAAATGAAAAGATGAAGTCTCTTGAAAAGATTGAGGAAGAAGATGTTGATACACAAGAAGAAATGAAAGAAGTTGTTAAAGAACCTGAAACAAAAAGAAAGAAGTCTCTTCCTAGAAAGAGAAGGATTGTTAAGAGACAGATGTAACACCCCCAAAATGGGTCGCAGCGGAATAAGGATCCGGGGCGTGTTACTTCAAGATCAACAGCACAAGATATCCAAGAGAAGATTTTGCAGAAGATGAGAATCTCTCTCTATAAAGTATCCCAATTGTGGATTGAAAGACTTACACTTTGACTGAGAAAATTTCATGTGATTATCAAATCTTTTAGCCGAGGAGATGGCAGAATCCAAGAACACAAGGTTTTGAGTGAGTAATACTTAAGACTTTGATGAAGAGAAGATGTAGAGGAGCTGTAACAGAATAGTCAAAGAAAAGGTCATAGTGCTCAAGACCTGAAGGATATTTGAAAAAATTGATGCTTTGGGGAGATCCTGCACACTTATTTGACCTGAGAAGAAGATGAGATATGGAAGAATCAGCATGAATAACAATGGATAAGCTGAGTTTTTATAAGATTTTTGTGGTATTCGCCATTTTACTGATGCAGAATGGTATAGCCAACATATGCTGACAAATGAGTCGAGAGAAGAAACACCCCTCTATAAGTCAAGAGAAGAGTTCCAAGATGTTGAAAAAAAATGTGGCGTTGATCAGAGAGTTCACGATCTGTTGAACCTTATCTAAGGTTTATAAGATCTCAAGTGCAGACAGTTAGAAGAAAGTTTAAAAAGATCAACAGCAAGGAAGAAGACAAAGATTTAATTCATAAAAAACTTTGGGATTTGAAGATAAATCAACAGAGTTTAGGGGAGATTGTTGGAATAAATCTTCACAAGAAGTTAATACTGCCAAGGTATAACTTAACAGTACTATGGGGCTTAGACTTGCACAGTACAACATAGTACTTCTGAGCCTAGAGTTAGTTAATACAGTAGAAGAAAGATTAATACTGCTGATGAGGGTCCCGAAACTCCTGACTTGAGATATAGGATGCAAAGAAAAAATAAGGAATGTATTATCTGTTATCTTTGTAATTGAATTGTAACAACTTCCAAATAGTTTGCCATTACTATGAAAAGGTCTCACCTTGTTTATATAACAAGGCAGATCCAAGTTACGTTTAATAAAGTTAGCATATGCTTAAGATTGTAGATCGATTATAAGAGAACGACATGCTATCCAGGTTTGTAACCCTAGTAACATCTACAAGATTACTCCGAATTATACTAAGAAAAAAATTGAAGCATGTTTTGTGTTTTATTGTTCAATGTTCTTTGGTGTAACTGTTCCATTTAGATAATTACCATCTAGAGTATCAAAGATGTAGATTCCGGCCATAATACACTTTGGTATACAAACAAAGTCTCAACCATTGTTATTTTGGATTCATCCAAGGTAACAAACACTTTACAACGTAAAGAATCGATCAAGGCGTAGGATCAACACGATGTCAAATTGCTTGTTAAAGACATGTTGATTCCTTTTGCACAAGACACTAAGTCCAATGCATTACTTTTTGAAACACATCTTAAAACGGAAATTTTTTCAGATTTGAAGTATGTTCAATCTCTTAAAAAAGAGGTTGATGAACTTCAAACAGATAAAACTGAGCTTTCAAAAGAATACGATCTACTCTTGCAAGAATGTGTTTTGAAAGACATTATGTGTTCTATTCTTCGTTCTTTCGAGAGTCTTGACAAAAACACAGAATTACAATGTTTGTATCGTGAGAAAATTAAAGAATGTGAATGTCTTGCGATTAAGCTTTCCAAACGAACTAAAAATGTTTGTAAACAAGATTATAATGAGCTTTCAAAAAGTTTTTCAAAACTTGAGCAACACTCGATTTCTCTTGAACTTGCTTTACAACAATGTCAGGAACAACTTAAAAATGACAAAGTTTGGAAACACAAAGAATCTTCTTCATTTAGATATCAAAATGAACAATATTTCGTCAATGAAGATTTAAAAGCTCAATTACATGACAAGAACACTTCCATAAGTGAGTTAAAGAAACTCATTGAAAAATAAAAGGAAAATCTGTGGATACTAAGTTTGAAAAACCATCAGTTGTTTGACAACCAAATGCGTTTAAATTTCAAAAAACATCAGTCTTGGGAAAACAGTCTCCTTTCTCAAATTCTTCATTTTTAAAATCTAGGTTCTCTCCCACGACTAATGTGAATCAGAAATTATCAAAACCAGTCACTCCTCAAATTTTGCCTACAAATGGAAAATAAGCTGTACGAAACATGAATGTGATTAAACCAGGAATGTATCAAATAGACACTAGAACAACATAAACTAGAGCACGTCAGTTACCTTAGACTTTTAGGAATACTAATCCTCATGTGTCTACTTCTGCAGGAGTAATTCACAGAACTAGTGTTAGCAGGCCACAACTTAGGAGCAATTAAATGAAAGATAAGGTCGTGCAAAACAATAGTCAACTAAAGATTAAGCAAAAGACCACCATAGGATTTCTAGTTTTTCAAATAAACCAAAGTCTGTAACTGCGTGTAATGACAGTTATATGTCTAAAACTTCAAATGTTAAAGTTGTTTGTGCTACTTGTGCAAAATGTGTGTTTAATTTGAATCATGATGCTTGTGTTTCTAAGTTTATTAATGACATGAATGCTAGATCTAAGAAGCCTCATGTAGAGCCTTTTAGTGCTAGAAAACCCACAAGAAAAGTGAAACAATCTATTGCAACACCCCATAAGAAAACAGTTGCTTCAGAATCCACTATCCAAAAATGCAAGAGTTACTTTTGGATGCTATATGCGAACACTAGTAAGGCATGGACTTGGTAGATAGAAAAACAATGTCCATCAAGATACAAATGGATGCCTAAGACAAAAAAGAAATGGGTGCCTAAAATTTGGACAGAATATGTGTCAACAAGTATTAGTCCCACTATAGATATTGTATCTAGGATAACTAATGACTCATCACTCACACATGATTTAGGATCCACTTTGTCAAATGCTCCATTGTCTTCTAATTCTCTTGTAGATAGTTCAAATCATCCTATTCATTGTTGACTCTGGATGCACCAAGCACATGACGGGAAACTTCAAGTTGTTGTGCAATTTTATTTAGAAATATCTGGGTACGGTACGGTTCGGAAATGATCAATTTGCACCTATCCTTGGATACGGGGATTTGATTCAAGGAAATATCACGACCAAGAGGGTTTACTACATCGAAGGCCTTAATCACAATCTTTTCTCTATTGGTTAATTCTGTGATGCGGATTTGGAGGTTGTATTCTGGAAATCTACTAGCTTTGTGAGAGATCTTCAAGGAAACGATCTACTTATGGGTAATTGGTATGTGTTTAATTACACATACCTTTGACCATTAAAAACGAGCTAAAATGACCAAAAATGTACCAAAAATACTTTGTATTTGTATGTTTGTATTTATATTGTGCAGGAAACGGATATCCGACAAAAGGACGAAAAATCAAGCCAAAAACGACAAAACCGAGCACGGAATGGAAAAGCGTGGAAAAGCCAAAGCCAAAAAGTCAAAGCCAAAGTCAAAAAGTCAACCCCGAGGAGTAGCAGTGGATCAAGCATCAAAAAAACCGAACCCGAAAATGTAATCTCCAAAAAGTGGGCCCACCCGTACCCACCTAGTAGGCCCGGATCAGCCCACTTACTTATAACCCATAAATCCTTTTAATAAACCCATAAACCCAAGCCTAGCCCGTATCCATCTTTACAAA
>BQNB010157276.1:0-15169 GCA_026074375.1 Tanacetum coccineum | reverse complement strand
TGACATGCATGGTTGAACTACGCATGCTTACTATTTTGGGCTCACACACAACACTCAACGTGACCTTGTGTCACGTATAGAAGTAAAACAAAACTAAACAAGGAATGTACCAAGAATGGTTCACTTACAATAGTCCTAAGCTTGAATGAATGCCGAGTAAGAGTGAGTAACCCAAACCGCGACCAAAAACCCTAGCTTTCAAAAGCTCTTAATATTTCGAAACCCTAGTTTCTTGACAACCCCTTGTATGCGAGATTCTAGAGATTGAATCCTTGGAAGAATGAAGTGATAATATTATGGACGAATGGTGTTTTGGGTTTGTGTTTCCTTGTCGTGATTAAAGAGAGAGCAAGAGAGGTTTAAGAAAGCTTTGAGTGGTAAGTTAATAGCTTTGATTTTGTGTGTTTACTTGAAACTGTGTTCGTGTATATAAGCAAAGGAACACACCAAAGCTTAACTTTCTTACTAACTCACTCCTTTTTCACTAACTCTAGGTTAGTTAAGGTCTTCCAAGTACTAAGTGTAAGACCTTGTAAGATTTGTAAGTGATTATGTTCATCCCTAGGAAGTTGGACGCCTAAGATGGATTAAAGGGTACAAAGATGTGACAATCTTTAGTTATATGTGCTAAGATGGTACTTAACCTAGTATCCTTTGGGTAATAGTACATGGTTTGATTGGGTTTATTTGTTTTATGCATGGTTTAGCCGTATATAATCGGCCTTGGTGATTTCTTGGCATAAAATTTCATAAATTTTGTATTTAGGGATCAAATGTGGGTATTGGTTTGAGTCTAGGTAAGTCTAGGTATTTCCGAGGTGTGTCCGAATGTATTTTATTGCGAAACGTAAACCCTTTACGTGACCAATAAAAATACAATACGCAAAGTTGATAATTGTCTTCTTAATAACTATTTATTACTTGGTGGATGTAAACCTTAATTTATTTAGTGACCGTTTACATTAAATGATTATTTCTAGTCTACGCGATTTGACTTAAAAGTTAAATTAAAAGTAAACGCGTATCGGACCAAAATAAATAGTGACAAATAATCGGAGTCGTAAGATGACCTGAAATTGAGAAATGTTACAGTATTACTTTTAAGAGTCCATTTTAACATGTACAACAACTAGTTTTCGCTTATTTTAAGACCCAATAGTGGTCTAAAAGAATATTATTGGATTTTAAATCCGATTTAGACCATATATTAACCCCATTAACAAATATAAGTTAGATGAATAAGCCACAACATAAGCCAAGGCTCACGGACCAAGACTAAGCCATGGTTTTGGCTTAGCTTATTGGGTCGTGGCCTCTTAGGCCCAAAATGAGCTATCCGAAGCTTATTTTTAAGCCGTTAAGCTATACGAGTCCTTAAATATCAAAATAAGCTCTAGCCAAAAGTCATGAAAATAAGTCGGGCCACAATAAGATTCATAATAAGCCGCGACTTATTGGACCTTATTGGCCTGTGGGTTATATAAGCCAAAAACCAAATACCTATAGTTTTAAACAAGCTAATAAGCTATGTAGTATCTTTAGCTACCAAAATAAGCTATAACAATATGAAAAAAGAAGTAAATAACCAAAAACTCTTTCTTTTTTATTCTTGTGGTTTTCGAACCTAATAAGCCAATAAATAAGCTTACCAAAGCTTATAAATAAGCCAAATAAGCTACAATAGATAATAAGCAAATAATGTCACTTCACCAAAGCAACCACTATATTAAAATGACCAACCTTTGTTTTCCTTTTTCCATTTGTTCGAACCCAAACGCGCCCTATATGGTGTTTCGTACATTTTTCATTTTTGTTTTTTAGAAAATACACAGTACAACTAACATCTATGCATCATTAGACATTCAAAAGTACAAGAATTTATGAAATAAAGTGACTTACAAAAGAGGGTTTTGAAGATGAGATTAACACAAAACGACAACCCAAACGTTGTTCTTATATACCCACGCTTATTCGAATCAACCCGGAAACGCTTAAACCTTCATGTTCTTGATCAAAGTTGGAAAATTTATGTGTTTTTAGGGGGTGTGTATGTTCGGACATGAGCAAGGAGGAGAGGAGAAAGAGAAACTTTTGTATGAGTTTGAAATGAAAAATATCTAGATATGCATGCACCCCTTTTAGACAAGGCTCCTAAATTCAAGCCTTTTTGTCCCCTAAGGGTTTCGACCGGTTATGGGTATCCTAGGGGGATCCTAAGTGCCTTCCGTCGCTTGTCGGGTTAACTAACGCTCCTAGTTCATGATTTAAAATGTGACCCGAAGTTTTCTAGCATTTTTATTGGATTCAAAAATACATTTACATGAACTTAGAATATTCACATGATATGTTTTATAGTTAGTTTGATTTAAATTAAGTATTGAACATTTACAGGCGTGCCGAAACACGTTGTTTGACATTCTAAGCCGTTTGCGGGACAAACCTCCCGGAAAGTGATCAAAAAAGATTGTAAACCTCTAAAAGGAATAATATATGAAATAAAATGTTTATTGACTAAAGAAAATATAGATTGACTACCGTCAACACGGTAATTGCTAACAGAAAATGGTAAAAGTCAGAAGTCAAAGGACTTAAATAGAACATTACATGACTAGAAAATCTGCAAGGGTTACATTCTACCCCCCTTAGAAAGAATTTCGCCCCAAAATTCAACTAGTACTAGAACTAAAGAGATGAGGGAATTTGAGTTTCATCTGATCCTCACGTTCCCAAGTAAACTCATGTCATCGTTTTGAATTCCATCGAATCTTAACGATAGGAATCCTACTCCGCTTAAGTTTCTTGAACTCACGTTCTAAGGGGCTGTTTGATAAAACTAAATGATTTAGCACTGAATCACTTAATGATCTGAATGATTCTGAAGCTCTGTATCAACTTGCTTCTGACAAAAATAAACTGTTTGGTAAGTGTTATGGATTACGGTCTGAATGACATTAAATTACTATTTTAACCTTGGTAGCGTTGTAAAGGTACATGAAATGGTCGATTATAAAAGCAATGGTATAATGTACAACTAAAGAAACAATATGTGAATTTAACATAAGAAAATTAAAAAAAAATTGTCAAGGCTATTATATAAATTGAAACATATTTTGATGTCGATAGTATGTTTTCCAATTCTTTTTTCAATTAGAATGTACTTTTCCATTATTATAACACAGATTGTTATAAGGTTTTTGATGTTACCGTCTTCTTTAGAAATTGCTCAAAAACTAAAATTTATATATCAAGTTATAAACTGCAAAACTATTATAAAGCAATGACTCCAAAATATAATATAACCAAATCTCGAATAACACTTATGAAAGTAACCATTATGAAAAAATCGTAAAGATAAAAAAATAGTGACCAGAAGGATGTACAAATAACTCGAACTTTATATGTATTCGTTGTGGTAATTAAAGTCAAATGTGGTATATATTAATTAAATAAACAGAATCAAACTTTCAACTAAAATAAGAATATAGAGGGCAATGTTGGTAGAGTGTGTTGCTGAATCACTTAGCATGTCTATTATGCAAAATGGCTAAGAGGCACATGGAATCACTCAACATCATTAATTGCAACTATCAAACACCTATATTGCTGACCAAATAAGTGGAAGGCTGTGAGTCACATGATTAAGAAGCTATCAAACATGCCCTAAGATTTCTACAGGCTCTTCCATAAAGTTCAACTTAGCATCAACTTGGATCTCCTTCAAAGGTATCTGTAGTGTTGGGTCAGCCAAACACTTCTTAAGGTTTGACACGTGAAACGTGTCATGAACACCATTTAACTCTTGAGGTAGTCTTAGTCGATAGGCTACGGGACCGATCCTCTCAGTGATCTCAAATGGTCCAACAAACCTAGGTGCTAACTTACCTTTCTTCCCAAAGTGTACTAAACCTTTCCAAGGCGACACTTTGAGCAGGACATGGTCACCTACACTGAATTCTAAGGGTTTCATACGTTTGTCAGCATAACTCTTTTGACAATCACGTGCAGTCTTAAGCCTATCTTTGATTTGCAAGACCTTCTCAGTGGATCTTGCACAATTTCTGGTCATATCAATTGTCCTTCTCCTACTTCTGCCCAAAGGATTGGTGAACGACACTTCCTCCCATACAAAGCTTCGAACGGTGCACATCTCACACTAGAATGGTAACTATTGTTGTAAGAGAATTCAACCAATGGAAGATGAACGTCCCAACTTCCTCTGAAGTCCATGACGCATGCCCTGAGCATGTCTTCTAAACTTTGAATGTCACGCTCGCTTTGACCATCATTTTGGGGATGGTAAGCCGTACTCATGTCTAGTCGGGTTCCTAATGCTTCTTGCATTGACTGCCAAAATCGTGACGTAAAGCGACTATCACGGTCGGATATGATTGAAATTGGCACACCATGTCTTGCTACGATCTGATTGAGGTAGAGTCTAGCTAACCTATCCATCTTAAAGTCCTCATGAATGGGTAAGAAATAAGCAGACTTAGTCAACCTATCCACGATGACCCAGATTGCATCATGCCCACTTCCCGTTCTTGGCAACTTGGTGATAAAGTCCATGGCTATTCTCTCCTATTTCCATTCTAGGATCTCAGGTTGCTGCAGTAAGACGGATGACCTTTGATGTTCAGCCTTAATCTTAGAACAGGTCAAGCACTTGCTAACATACAAAGCTATTTCCTTCTTCATTCTCGGATACTAGTACATGTCCCTAAGGTCATAGTACATCTTATCTGCTCCTGGGTGTACCGAGTACTTTGACTTATGAGCTTCGTCCATTATCAGAGTTCTCACCTCACCCGTCAAAGGAACCCATATTCGATCTAGATAATATAATGCTTCATCACTCCTACGTTCCATCTGATCTTCTAGCCCTCGTAACATTTCTGCTAGTGCATTGACAGCCTCAGATGCTTCATTCTGAGCCGCTAGTATCTTATCCTTAATACTCGACTGAATGGTCATGTTCATGGCTCGAACTCTCTTAGGCTTGAATCTCTCCTTTCTACTTAGTGCATCGGCTACCACATTCGCCTTACCGGGATGGTAGTGGATTTCGCAGTCATAGTCACTAAAAAGCTCTATCCAACGACGTTGACGCATATTCAGCTCTTTCTGATTGAAGATATGCTAAAGACTCTTGTGGTCGGTGTATATGACGCTTTTCGTCCCGTACAAGTAATGTCTCCAGATCTTGAGGGCAAATACTACTGCACCTAATTCCAAATCATGGGTGGTGTAGTTCTTCTCATAAATTTTTAACTATCGAGAGGCATATGCTATCACCTTACCTCTTTGCATCAACACATAACTTACTCCTAAACCTGACGCATCGCAGTATACCACAAAATCTTCTGGTCCATCGAGGAGTGCTAGAACAGGTGCATTACAGAGCTTATCCTTTAAGGTATGAAATGCCCTGTCTTCTTCCTCTCCCCAAACGTACTCTTTGTTCTTTTGTGTCAAAATGGTAAGGGGTTTGACTAACTTGGAGAAATTCTCTATAAATTGGCGGTAGTATCCTGCTAATCCTAAGAATGAGCGAACCACTGATGGAGTTCTAGGGGCTTCCCAATTTTTAACAACTTAAATCTTGCTGGGGTCTACATGAATGCCCTCTCCGTTAATCACATGACTAAGGAACTGTACTTCTTGCAACTAGAATTCACACTTAGAGAACTTTGCGTACAATTTCTCCCTTTTGAGCAGTTCTAAGATTAACCCTAGGTGCATCTCATGTTCTTCCTTAGTCCTAGAGTAGATCAAGATGTCATCTATGAACACTATCATAAACTTGTCTAGGTAAGGTGTACATACTCGGTTCATCAAGTCCATGAATACCGATGGTGCATTTTTTAAACCAAAGAGCATTACTGTGAACTCGAAATGTCCATATCGAGTTCTAAATGCAGTCTTTGGAATGTCGTCCTCGTACACTCTCAACTGATGGTATCTGGACCGAAGGTCTATCTTAGAAATATTGTGATCCTTACAGTTGATCGAATAGGTCGTCTATTCTTGGGAGGGGATAACGGTTCTTGATGGTCAGCTTATTCAACTCTCTATAGTCGATATACATCCTAAATGAACCATCATTCTTCTTGATAAACAATATCGGTGCTCCCCATGGCGACAAGCTTGGTCGTATGAAACCCTTATCCTAAAGTTCTCTGAGTTGACTCGACAACTCCTCCATTTCAGAGGGCGCCAAACGACAGGGAGACTTCGCGTCCGACATTGCTCCAGGGATTAAGTCGATACGAAATTCAATTTCTCAGGAAGGAGGTAATCCTGATAGGTCGTCAGAAAATACCTCGAAAAAGTTTCTAGCGACAACTATGTCCTTTAATTTCTGCTCTTTGACCTTTGCACCCTTAAGATGTCTCACCTTCTCTTTTGGCCTTTCTCCTATGACTCTAAGCATTTCGCTATTTGGTAGTGGAATTCTAACTACTTTCTCATGGCAAACAATCTCTGGCTTGTGGTTGGACAACCAGTCCATTCCTACGATTAAATCAAAGCTCTCGTGTCTAAATGGTATCAAGTCGAAATCAAAGATATGACCCTCCATCTCTAGTTTGCAACCTCAAATAACCTTACTGGTCTTTATTAGTTGACCGCTAGCTATTTTAATCTCGTAACTAAAACCTAAGTTACTGAGCTCTATGTCTAACAGGGGTATGAAAGTAGTGGAAACAAAGCTATAATCGACACCAGAATCTAATAGAGTCGTAGCATAGTAGTTGTTTAAAGTGAACGTACCCGTCACAATGTTCGGGTCTTGGCGAGCTTCCTTTGCTCCCATCACAAAAGCTCTTCCACGTGCCGGGTTGCTATTGTTTCCACGACCTTGTCCTCCCTCAATAGCCATCACTTGATTTGGACGGTTTCCTCCTGGTTATGGGGCTCGGTTTAACCTAGGACATGCTGCCTTGTAATGGTCAGTACCACCACATTCAAAACACTCCCCACGAGCAGCAATCGAGTTTCTAGCATTCAGGGGATTCACTATCCTAGGCCCCACCCTACAATTCTTGGCAATGTGTCCAAAGCGGTTGTAGTTTGTACACCAACGACAAGGCACTTCGGGTTGATGGTGATAGTTGCAGTTTAGGCATTTGGGTGTCGTACTAGTGTACTTCTTTCTAACAGGGTTTGTGATTGTGGTAAATGCCTTTCCAGTCCTAAACCTCTTGTTATCATCTTTAACATTTCCATCCCTACTCGGATCTCTATCATTCCCTCTCTTCTCAGTATTCTTCTTTAACGCTTCATTCCTAATTGCTTCATCGGTTAGCATCCTAACTTTTAGTATAGCACTCTGAATTGTCTTTGGCTCTGTTGCTGCCACCATTCTACGAATTTATGAAACAAGGCCATAAATGTACCTCTCAATTCTTTTGTTTTTAGGGGTAATCAAATGAGGGACTAGCCTAGCAAGCTCATGGAATCGATCAGTGTACGCGGCATGGCCAGCTCCAACCATGGCGTGGCACCAAAACTCAGTTTCTAGCTTTTGCATCTCATTGTTTGGACAAAATTCCTCCCTTAAAAACACCTTAAGGTCTTCCTAGGACATGCTAACTGCGGCTTCTCGGCTCTGGACCTGGGAGTTCCACTAGGTTAGTGCCTTACCAATAAAAGAACCGGCAGTATACTTAACCTTCTAGTTCTCTCCACACCTACTCATATCTTGGACTGATTCCATTTTCTCAATCCAGCGAGTGTAGACTATCACACCACCCTTTCCATCATAATCCTTTGGGTTACAAGCCATGAACTCCTTGTATGAACATCCACCTCAACCGTTGTTCATGTTGACAGTCCTAACATTACCTTGATTGTTGTCATTGATGACGTTGTCGTCTTGATTCTCATTGTTCCCTTGGTTGTTAACGTGGTTTCCTACTTGTGCTACAATATTGGGTAGTAGGTTTTGCAACTGCTGAGCGATGATAGTAGCAAATTTAGGGACTCCACTACCACCTCCATTCGCTCCGTTACCTGGACTACTTCCTTGACTACCCTGATCACTTTCTTGGCCACCTCGACCACCTCCTTGGCTATCTCGGCCACTTCCTGCTTGATCTCCAGTCCTTTCACCTTCTCAACCATCCTGTTCAATTTTCCCTCCACCTCGTGTTGCCGCAGTGCATCGACTAGCATTGCGAGTTGTCATTGTTGAAACCATTATCTACACGAGGGAGGATACAAGTAATCATTAGGTTGGTGAGGAATTTCACATAACGACGATCCTAATATGCTATAGCTCGAATGATGGTCCTAGGGTGTCAACACCGTTTCGAGTGAGCGGGATAACTAAGTCAGCGTGGGTTGTGATGCATTCATAGTTACGTTAGCCACTGTATTTTAATAATGGCATCATTCCCAGATTATACAGATAGTATCTAGCCCACACAGCCCAATGATTTTTTTTTTTTTTTTTTTTTTTTTTTTTTTTTTTTTTTTTTTTTTTTTTGATTTCTAACGTAATAGATAGACGTTACGTACGCGCAAAAGCAAGTAACAGGCACACATAGATCCTATCATGCAAACTATATGAAGGTTCCTAGGTTATAGTCTAGGCCAAACCACCTAGTTCTCTATAACCTGTGCTTTGATACCAATCTGTCACACCCCGACAATGGTGGAAACATAAGGCGTGACGGAGAATCGATCGTTATAACACATGATACAATATAGAGAAATCTAAAAATGCATATCAAAAGTGTCACAACGTCCTCTGACGACAAGTATGAAACTTTTGTCAAAATAGTCGATGAACACAACACATAGTTCAAATTTATTACAACCAACTCCCAACATAGGGGCAAATAAGTCTAGAATCATCTAGGAACATCAACGAGAAAACAAGTCTCAAATAGAACCTTTCATCAATGATCCCTCACGGGATAGCTTAGGTCTCTAAGGCATTCTATATTGAGCTTAACGAACAATTGCATCACCTGAAAATGATACTCGAAAAGGTCAACATAAAGTTGGTGAGCTCGTAGGTTTAGAAGTAAACCCAGTTGTTGTGCTAGAATTTAGGTAGTGGACAATTGTGCAATATGAAAACAGAATGCATGCAATAGTATTTAGAATTCTGACATAGAAATCACATGATATCATAGCATTCAACCCAATCAACAATCCATAGTATTCCACGCGCTTATAGTCCTCCGAACCTATCGCCTACCAGCTGGAGCTACACAGTCGGCTAAATAGTCCTTGCATAGAGGTTCACATAGAACTTGTGCATAATTTGTCCTTATGACATTCACATAGCAATCATAGGCACATAGCATTGTCCAAAAGAAATAGAAGTTTTTTCACAAATGAAAAAGCATTGAAATGAATTTGAGTATCATTTTCTCCCAACGGAAAAGTGTTTAAAAAGTAGGGCTACGAGAACTCACCTTAACAAATATAACAAGTAGCAGAGAATATGATAGTCAAACAACGACGTACAACGGCTTCCTGACACGACCTAACAATTTGACTGAATTAGAAATATGTTTGAAATGGATTATTTGGATTTGATGCATATGAGTTTTGAAAATGTTTTCGTATTACTGGTTTTAGTGGTATTAGTTGCGTAGTGGTTGGTGATTTAGACGCGAAGGAGATATACTGGGTATGTACGTTAGATACTATACACTTATACTATTTAAGAAAATAGATAAGTAAAATAATAATGCTTAGATAATAGATATTTATAAGTATATTCTGGTAATTCATCCGGTAACATCAAGTTATCTAGTTTAAATTGTATAGATTATGAGTAAAGACACGTTTTAATTACACTAAACCATTTATAGATGTTTTATATTTTATAAAGTTATAAAATATGTTTTTCGTCTTTTAGTCGATTTATTAAAATAATAATATTTTATTATTTCGTCCATTTGTCGGATTTTTAAGAAAGCGAAAATTTTGTAAAATATTCTAAGTATAATATTTTTATAAAATTTCGGCATGACCCGTTCGTTTATAAAACGTTTTCCAAGGTTTTAAACCTCATTTTCCAAACATTTTTCCCTAAAACAAATCAATTCTGACAAAACGACCAAAATCACATTTCGCGACAATTATCAAGAGGCATTTCTCCAAACGACTTTCTAACTATCCTATAAATATATCTACATTATATATAACAGGAGACATTTGACCATTTTATGCCACATCATAATGCCATGTCATCATGGAGGCCATGTCATTACTATTTTTTTTATTTTTTTTGGTAAAATTCGTTTTTTAGTTTTTTTATAAAATTCATTTATTTTTTTGGTAAAATTCGTTTTTTAGTTTTTTTTTAAAAATTCATTTTTCCAAAAAGTTTGTAGCCTACAAGATTTGAACTTGTGCTGTTTGTAATATTAACAAACCACTCAACAACCACTAGACTAGGTGATTTTTTTAATTATATTTTGCAACTTAAAATATATAAGGTCATGCAATCTACAATTACTTCTAATCTATTTTCTTAAAAATTTGTATATAATTTAAAAGATAAATATAGAATTGATTTTGAGAATATTTGAATCCTAAAAAAACACAACATCATTAAAATCCCTACACATTTACGTTTAACCTAATTCACAAAAAACGTAGTATGAAACAACACATCTTTTTCTCAAAACCCTAATGATGACCCTATATTATGTGTTTCTATTCTGCATATTCTACTTTAGAACTACTTGCTGATGTGTATATGCTATGTTGTGTATTACAGTACAACGACGACAGGGATAAAATAAAAAAAGTAGTGAAGATGAGAAAGGTTAGTTTTTGTTATTTACTGGTGGTCTCACACTTGCCAAGTCTTGCTACTTATGTAATTTGTGGCGATTTTAGGTTTCTGTTTTATCTACATGGAGCCTTAAAGACTTCAAGAATGCAATTGCTGAAGATATTAGCTCACCTGCTATTTCAGATGTTAATTTAAAGGTATGATTTCTTGCCAAATATGAATAATATGAATTCAGGGTCCATTCTTTTTGTTGACAATGCTAACATATTGTTCCAGGGGGTGTTGACTCTTCAATTATGTATAAAGTCAGAAGAATAATCATATAACATACATGGAAAGAGGAGGCAAGTTGTTTTAGTGAGAGAAAGGGTTGGATGACCACTTAGAGAGAGAAAGAAAACATATATTGAATTGTGTGAAAAATGAGCAACCAACCACCTCTTTAAGGCATGGAGAGGTGCTTATATACTTACAATAATTGGATGGGCCTTGGCTTAATAGACTTATCCATGGGCCTTGGACAAACTAACTATGTAAGTTTCCAAAAATTACTTAACGAGCTAACGATTGTTATCTATGGAAGCGACCGACACTTTCCTAGGAATTTCGTATTCCTAACAATCTCCCCCTAAGGGAGGTCGCTCTATTTTATAAAAACTTAAACCTAGCATACTATGCTTTATCTTTAGTCTTGAGCTTGTTTAACTTCAATCATTAACTTGTGATTTGATGTAGTGATCATAGACTTTAGGTCTTGAGCTTGTTCCTCGGTTGTCTTGACTTGTGATCTGGAAACACGTGAGATCAATCAACAAGCATAATCTCTTTTTTGCCATCTTGTGACCTTGGCCAGCTTGTTGAATTGTTATGTGACTTCTGGACCGACCTGATCATACCTTTCTGATTTATGACTTGAGAAGCCTATTAATGTTGCATATTTCTTTAAAATTCTTTAACTTTAACACTTCTCACTTTGAGAAAGAGTTCTGGTATCAGTGTGACAGAAAATTCTTTTGAATTCTATTCACTTTTTATATACTTTGTACACTTCATGAAAGACGTACGGTATCAGCGTAGCGGAAGTCTTGAAACATGTGCTTGTGCTTTCAGGATGTCTTTATGTGTGTCAGGTCGGGTAAGGAGCATGTGGTTATGAATCTTGTGAGTCGGCTGGAATCAGGTACCTTCACCTCCATCTTTAAGTATTTTGCATTAAAATAGTTAGCAATAAAGCAGGGGGAGTTATGACCTTTATTTCATTCGACCCGTGTTTGGTGGAGTTAACATTCGAAATCCGTGAGGATCGACCTTGTGATCAGGTACATTCAATATAAGAAGAATTCTCCTTGACAGGAATTTCTAGCTGAATTTTCGAATCTTTCTAAAACAAGTGTATCAGGATTCATCAAATCAGCATCGTTCTTCATTAAGGGAAGTCTCAAAGCAGACCATCACGATAGAGGTGAAAACCGTGTGAGTTATTCTATCGATTGAAATAAAAAATTAATTTGAAAATCAATTGATGTATCACTTTGCTAAAGTGGTTTTGTGACACATCTAGAGTGTTAATCATTTCAAAATTCATCATAAATCGTCAATTCATAACCTGAAACAAGTTTGATTGATTATACGAACGCACCATCGGGTTCTTTCACATTGTCACCTAGTTTTGATTTCATATAGAATCGCACAAGTCACCTACCATGAGCTTGTTTGATGTTGGCTCAAGCAGGATTTCCATCTTCACAGTGAATTATATCACTCGGATGTTCTGGCAAAATCACAAGGATAATGCGTAGGAATCTTAGTATATTTCTCGTTATTTACATTGTGTGAGATAGCAAGTATAATTTTGACAAGTGTCCTAATGAGATTTACAGATGATCTCTTTTGGCTCTAGACTCAATTGTGCACTTTACTTTTAGTGATCGGAGGCTGGAGCAGACTTCCACCTTTTCAATAACAACTAACTCGGAGTGAGAAAGTTGATAGAAATGCGTGTAATCTCTATGAGAAATGAAACAAGAGTCTGTTAAGAGACCTTGAGTGGATAGGGAGGGTTGTACATAGCGTCACTGGGTCCATGATTGTCTTCAATGTCAGACAACACCTTAGTGTTTATGACAGATTATGTATTGACCCGGTTTCTGCCTAAGTGTATGGAGGGCTTCTTTCTTTACACCCTTTATCCTTACATTTCTTTTTCATTCTTCAACCCCTTCAATGCTTACCGAGACTTCATAACTAACACCTTGTTGGGTTTGTTCAGTGATATAGCCTCTATCTCGTCGGCACTTTTTCCCGATTCTCACTTTTTCTCCTTTTGTATCATACTAAGAACTTCTCACTAACTATTGGATATCCTGGGTAGATTCCCTCTGGTTTGGCCTGGGATCATGAGATTTTTAATACTTTGCCCCTAACCACCTTAAAAAACTCCTAAATATTTAAGTATCATGGTCGGTCTTTTAGGTATTCCATCACGATCAGAACCAAAATCATTGAAAAGTTCAATCAAAGTGTTTGATATAAATATCAAAAGATTTACACTTTAAGAGTTTTTCATCATCACTAAAAGCTCCCCCTTAACATGTGCACCGTGATCATAGTACATGCTAAGGGTTGGAGTGCATTGAGTCCATTTAATACAATCATATTTCGATACAAATTAGATTCAGTTTAATCACATTTTCTCCCCTTATCCAAAATGTTAATCCCTTGATATTTTGGATATCAAATGATTAAACGTTCGGGGACAAAATGTTACATACAATCTATAAGGAACATTTTAATGCTCCCCCTCAATTTTTGAGGGTATATAAGACAGTGCTGAGTACAAAAATTTGAAAATTTTTAAATTTACTAAGAAATTCTTGAAAATTTTGTACTCGAGCACTCCTTAATATCACCATAATGTCTACACTACATATATACAAATGCACAAGTTTTTATTATTCACCAAAATTGACCTTTTATGATGAGGACATCATATGATAAATCATATGGTCCTTTGTAGCAGCTGAAAGTCACCCTCGTACGGTCTCCCACCAATAAATTTCTCCAAACTTCTCATTATCCTCCTTGACTTGAGCATTTTCTCGATCGCCTGAATCATAGCTTTTTCTCGTTCCTTGTCACTCTGCCTCCATATTGTCTTTGGTAGATATTCCATCCTAATCCCTTTCAGTCGATCATTAAGAGCAGTCCGAACATCATAGAGTGTACCGCCACCGAACTTGTGGAGTTCATCAATACATATCAATATGTTCTTCTTGTCTTTGTTCAGATAGATGAACCCTCTAGGATTGGAATATGATGTATAGGCATCCTTTCGTTTAAGATCAGATCTGTACGTATCTGGCTTTGTGATGTTGAGCTTCTTTTGGTAACTTTCGATACCTAACTAAAGATCTTCAATACGCCTTTGGAAGACGATACTTCTTGTAAACATTCTCAGAGAGACACCAAAAGTAAGACGATCTTCAACGTTGAGATTTGTCAGCTTGCCTTGAACAAGAAGAATCAGCATGTCTTCGATATCTTGAAGGCGAAGCCATTTGAAGTCTCCTTCCTTGAATGTATATAGCTTGTCATCATCTCTATAAACGGTGATCCAATCCAAATGTTTGTAGCCGTGCCATTCGACAATTTGAAGCTTTGTGACAGCAATGATTCTACATTTGGAGTATACATCACGAGCCGATTCCCTGTTAGCAGCAAATCCATAGAATTGTTGACGTTTGTGTCCCCAATGAGAAATTCCCCATAGTGCATGCTTGTCATAGTTGACTGGCACTTCACTCCAGATTGTGTTGGGGACCAAATCTTCAATCCATTTGATATGTCCATAATCTGCAGCCTTGGTCTTTATGATAGAAGTTACATAAGTACGGTTGGAGACACCACCAAATAGATAAGCAAGGTCGTTGTTGATGAAGTGATTAAATAGAATGACTTGACGACCACAAGAGTTAGGTATCAATGGTAGTGGCTTTCGTAGATCATGGGGATATTGCAGACCTTCAGGGTTGTGCCAATCTAGTTGCTATGTGGTTTCCTTATAGACTTCTTCAAAGAAGTATTCTAGCTCAACTAAACTCTTGCATGTAACTTTCATTAGCTCAAATGTTGGACCGGCTAATAATTCAGGTGTTAAAGTGTCAATTTTGAGACGATTCATCATAAATGTTGAGAAGTCCAGAGGAGTATCCATTAGCTCATCAAATGATTCATGAAGACCTTATTCCCGAGCCAGATTACTTAACCAAGGTTGAACTGGTCCATGAACAGCAGGTAAAGTCTTGTTCCAATCATGATCGGGAGTAGGAAGCTTGGCTAGTTTTTGAAACCAATCAGGATGCTGAGATGTCTCTTCATCAGTTTATTCTTTAGTAGCTCCTATATCAAGCT
>BQNB010157275.1:4744-15170 GCA_026074375.1 Tanacetum coccineum | reverse complement strand
AATCTAGAGTTGTACGTTTGTGACCTGTGTCGGTTATTTTAAAGTTATTAGGTATCGAAAATATTTTCGCGGGTATTTTTTGATCTGAATAAATTGATACTTTTGTAATATTTTTTTCTTTCTATTTTGTGCCAACAATTTTTTTCCCACCTACTTTAGAAAAGAAAAAAAAACAAACGTCAACCATTATATGAATTGGTACTTTTGTAATAAGGCCACTGGATTTGGATCTGGATCAACAGGCTGAAGTTAGCCCAAATAATGAGCACTGTAGCAAGGTGTCAAAAACGACACCGTATCTCTTCATTTTTAGTATATATATAAATAATGGGCACTATAGCAAGGTGTAAAAACGACATCGTATCTCTTCATCTTTAGTATATATATAAATAATTGTCATGATTAAAAATAAAATCTGAAAGACCTCACATGCTATACGCCCGCAGGCAAATTGGATCTGGGTTGGGTTATAGCGAATGGAGCAGGCCATGACATTTGGGGCAGGCCATAAAGAGTTGTTTCGGTGAATAGTAAAAAACATCTCTAATGATAATGTATATAATCCTACACATTTGTACCCCTCTTTTACTATTCATTTTAAACACTGTTCATCGTCCAGCCCATTCACTTTAATCTATTCCAGTTTCACGGAAACAACGGCCCACCCTAAAAAATAAGTTTCTTCCGGCCCAAAATAAATTGAATTTTTTTTACAGAACACACCCTGAACTTTTAACTATTTACGACTTTTTTATATAATAAACTTTATTTATCAAATATATACCACATATCTACCGAATCATTCAGATCAAAAAATACCAGCGAAAAGATCTTCGAATTGCGAACAAAACGAGCCCAATATTACAATGCTTCTGACATACGCACGATTTTATAAAAAATGTTGAAGTTTAATATAAATAAAATAAAAAAGAAAATATAAAAACGTACCCTCAACTTTTAACTATTTATGTTTTTTTATATAATAAACTGTATTTATCAAATATATAACACATATCTACCGATTCATTCAGATAAAAAAATACTCGGGAAAAGATTTTCGAATTGCGACAAAATGAGCCTAATATTGCAATGCTTCTGACGTACGCACAATTTTATAAAAAATATTGAAATTTAATATAAATAGGGAAAAAAGTACAAAATGTACCCTCAACTTCTAATTATTTACGACTTTTTTATATAATAAACTTTATTTATCAAATATATAACACATATTTACCGATTCATTCAGATAAAAAAAACTTGCGAAAAGATCTTCGAATTGCGAACAAAACGAGCCTAATATTGCAATATACAAGTTAGCCTCACTACAATGCGTGAACACATTTCTATACAATATTCATTCGAAACATATTCGCAAAAAATTATGTCTCGCGGCAACGCGCGGGCTATGTAATCAAATCACACAAAAACAAGTCCCGCCGCAACGCATGAAGGTCCAGCTCTTATGCAGTCAAAAACCGCCCTAGGCTAAGCAAAAAAAATGAAAAAAAAATTAACGACCCGCAACAACGCGCGAGCAATCATACTTATTTTACAAAATTAAGTTTTATTGGGCCAAGTTTAATTGGGCAAAAATAAAATTGGGCCTTAGCGTATCTTAACCTACCAATCATCAAAGTCCATGGACATATATTTTAGAAATTTATGCTTAACCACTGTAAATGACTTTTGATTTTAGAAGGATTAGCATATTGTAAGAATTGATATCCATCAATTATATCTCTCTGTATTTCGATAAGGATTGGTTATTGAGACATCCTCAAAAGTGTTATCAACGAGTTGGTAAACCCGCGCTTCGCTGCGGGACGTTATCTTATCATCGATTATGTACAAAGAGGAAGTCTACTTGCATGGTTCATAAAGATATGATTTGAAATTCAAATCTCTTCTTACGGCTACATATAGTTACATAATCAATGTCCATATAGTTAATGCTACAAATTTAAGGTACTTAGTTGCAGTGTTACTACTACATATAGTTGCATAACCCTTTTTTGTTACAAAAGAGATGGTGCACTTATTTTCCCATCAAGTGACTGATATACATTACTTGCAGGGTCGTACAAAAGAGTAGATAGCAGCGATGACTGCATTACATATTGCCTTTTGTTTTGTTAGAAAAGAGATGGCGTACCCATTGATCTGCCTTTTGTTTCTTGTGCTCGAGTAATTGGGTTTGGAAAAGGGCTTTCTTGGATAACTTTCAGTGTAGTTTGCTTCCTTTGTTTAATTTTTGAAGGTCTTGATCTTCAGGGGACTGTGGTGGTGATGGTGTTGTTGTGCCTGCGTCAAAGAAAAATATGTCATGTAGTTGCAGATTCTCTTAGTTAAAAACCTAAAATCATGATGTCTAGTCAATATAAAATGGCTGAAATCAATGTATTTGAAAGAAACCTTAACAGATAATAACTTTGTAAAGGACGAAGTCACATACCCACAGGGTGTTTGTTCCGGCTTATATAGTCGGCTTTTGGCCTATTTGGTTTTAGGCATATGTTTCATAAGCTCACTTTTTTTTGGCTTATTTCCAAACTTTCGTTGTTCGTGAAATTGTAAACATCAACATGGGAATGTACATGTAACAAAGTTAGGTACTTATTAGCTAACCCAGGAAGATTATCTAGCGAAGGCAGCAGTAAAGGTTATTAAAACCAATGATAAAAGTGGCCAGCTGGAATAGAGATCGAGAAGTTCAAATGGAGTCACGCATACATGAATTTTTGTATTTCAGTATTTATTTATTTTGGTGTTTTAGATTAATCGCAAAGTTTAGTAAGATGAATTGCATTTCAATTATGGTGTGCTTAGAAACAATTTAGTTGGGGTTAAGTTATGATTTCACCGTGTAAATCACATTATTAGACAGTCACGTGTACCTTTTAAGCTTCAGCTTTGCTCGTTTTTTCTTTGCAGTCTTCTCAGTCATCCACAACATGTTCGCATTACATATTGCAATTCATTTCTCTGCAATACATTAGCATACAACTTAGTTGGTCAGCACATCTTCCATACTCACGACACTTACATTGTATTTTCTCTTTTTTGATCAAACATTTATCTCCTCTAAGTAATTAAACCGATCTTAAAATTATTAACCAACATTGGAAGTTTCATCAGAATCAACAAATTCAGATTAGCAAGTCAGCGATTTTGCTTATACTCACTCGACAAAAGTTTCACGATTTGACCCACGTTAAAGGAAAATATATCAGATTACATCAAGACATGTACTGAACTTATATTTTTGGGTCAGCCCAACCTATACCAACCCGTTTGACCCACATTGGAGAATAATTTTTTTTTCAAGATAACAATCGAACTTTATAAATGAAAAATGGACTGACCTGCGCGCAAACTCCAACGACCATGTTTCCATTGACATACTGCTACTATTAAGTATATCCATCAGTGATGGCCATGACGTTTTTATGGTGGAATCATTAGCAACCATCCTAAATTTGTACTGAAGATCATTGTGTACCTACAATAGTCATGACCATACAGATTTAGCACGTATACAACTTTTTATATCTTTTATATGTCATATTTGTTTCTCATTCAAGCAATGTAGTCTGCAAATAAACTGCTCAATGAGAAGGTCAAACGATACGAAGCCATGATACATGTATAAATGGAAAAAGATATGATAAAGACCAATGCCTATGCTTATTAACGTTGGGCTGATTCAGAGGTACACGTGATCATTTTGGGATTCGTTGTTGAAACTAAAAAAGGACTATTTGGAATTCTTAATTAAAACCATAGATCATACTTTTACACATTAATTTTTTGGATGCTAGTATCATATATAGGTTAGCCTTAAATCAACAAACTTAGCTAAACACAATTTACCTCATTCATCATGATTCATAATTCCAAATGCTAGCGCTATGTAAATCTTTGATATTTTTTCAACCTTGTCGACCTCGTTGTCATATTTTCTGCCCAAAAAAGAATCTACCCCTATCCACCTTCATTCCCAGTCACCACCTTTTCACCCAAGAACCAGACCGCAAACCCTTTTCGGTTTCTTTTTCTGGTTTCTTTGAACCCCACACAACCTCAGTTTTGTTCTTTTCGTACCCCACCCAGATTCATTCTTTTGACCCTAAGAACCTGAAAAAAAAACAAATTTTGAGTTTGGGCGCTTATTTTTTTTATGAAAGCTGCATACAAAGATGTTTAAAAACAACATAGAAAGTTGTTAAAAAACATCGTATGAAGTTGTAAAATATGTGTCCAAACACCCTTTTTCTCAAACAGCTCAACAATTAATCCATCTACAAATTTCTATCATATTTATCTATTACCTGAGACTCATCAACCGAATATTGCGGCTTTGCATGAGATGAACACGTGCTTTGAGTTTGACAACTACGCGTGGTTAAAATCTTATGATCAAAAGGGTTTATATATGTCGCTGCAATAGCTTTTGCCTAGATACTTTCATGAAAAAGAATGGAAACTTTGGTTCACTCAAGTTAGAAAATGGCATTATGATGGTCAACCTATAAGCTAGCATTTGGAGTTCAAATTTGTATCAGCTAACAATCACATTAAAACAAATCAAACATGCTATAATAGACATAATCAAAGAGCATAACCACATTAACAGTAAGTTTGATAATAGAAGAACACATTGCCTTTCTCTCTACTACTTAGTAGGTCATGATCCCGTACTCAATCATTTTATCAATATAAAAGGAAATCAACACGTGTTTATCCCTTTTGCTTTTGATACATTTGGTTTCCTAGCACCGGAAGCAGAGGAGTTTTTGAATAGGGTTCAAACGGTTGTCTGCAAAAGTAATTTTATTCGAACCCCTAAGACACCAAAACCTTTATATATTAGTAGGATTGGTTTTGCCATCCCAAAAAGGGTTGCGCGGCGACGACTTTTGACCCGTCTTGCCCGCCATCTAATTGTAAACGTTGTTTCACCATAAATGAATTGGAAATAAAATAACTCAATCATTTTATCAATATAAAAAGGAAATATGTGTAAATTTAGCGCATCTGTATACCTAACGTAAAAGGGAAAGGTGAATTGAATTACTTGTAAGGCGGCAACTCCTTCATATATACTTCAACACGCATCCTGAAACATCAAAAAAACTGGAGCACGATGACATTAGAATGTGCACATAGTAAATAAAACAAAAAAAAATTAACAAAAAAAAAACCGAACTCATAAATGTTTTTGAATACCTCAGAAGCAACAACAGGTATGTGGTGGTGGCGAGCGGCGGCGACGGTGGGCAGGAGCGGTGGTGATACTACACAAACACAAACCAAATTAACAAAATTAAAAAAAAATGTCTTCCGACAGGCATGCTTAAATCCCTGGACAGATTACAACCAACAGTTAAGAAACCCCCTAAAATTTTGAGAAAAAAAATAAAATCATGATAATTATCAGATAAAAATTAGAGACGATGCCTAATTCACACTTACAAATCTTTTAATTAGATTTCCAATCTTGAGTTTCTTTTTCAATGAATCGGTGATAGCATAATGGGGTTTTTGAGATTGTAATTTGTTTGAGTGGGTGGATTTATCAAAGAAAATGTGTGAGGGGAGATGACAGGTGTGTGTGTGTTTTGGTTCGATGATAACTATGATAAGTGAAAAGGGGAAGGAGGAGGATGGGGCGGTGAAGCTTATTATCATTTGGGCCAGGTTATAGATTGGGCCGGGTTGAATCCGGGTCATGGACACCTGTCAGGGCGGGCACAACCCACTGGAAAACGGAGTTCTGCTCTTTCATTATATTTATAATAATAATCAAATATGTTATATATTCGTTCAAAAAAAAATATGTTATATCATTGTGGTACAAACTGAGTTAATTTCTCCAATTCACTAGAACTCGTATGTTGTTCTACTTTGACGAAAATTTATAATATTGAGTTTTTCTTTAATTAATTATGTGTAAATTATTATTGTTTTCTACTGATAATGATATAACTTGTAAGTATATTTTTAATACATTTTGACATTATGTCAACATGTATATATGTAGAATGGAGTATAATCCTTCAACCACATCAACCGGTAACAATAACAAGTATCCGGGTAAAACTTACAGAATTCAAGATCCAAAAATAAAAAATAATTCTACATGTACATTCGGTTTTTAGTAACTAAAGGAGGAGTGTCTCGTTAAAAAAAACATTTTGTTGGAGGTTATAATGTTGTTTCTAAGTTCCCCGACTGTCCACAACATGTACGGGATGAATCAAGGTCGTACATGGATTCCAATGATAGGATGAAAGTTACAGCAAATGAACATGAAACAACTTTGTGATGGTAGAGATGATGCAAAGGATGTAGATTTTGTTGAAAAGTTGCATCCCTGAAAGAGATCAAAACCAAAAGGTCCTATGAATATGTTAGTGACTTATTTATATGTTTATCACATTTGCTTAATACTTGGTAAAATGTATTATGTATAATTAATTATCGTTTTTAATATTAAACGCATCGCATCTAAATTGCGCTCGTATTCGCATTACGCATTACGCATCATGCATCAGCCTCAGCCTCTGGAACCTTTAGCGCATCAGGTCGTAAAACGCAATTTTAAGCTAAGGCTACACCAAATGTTCCATTTATAGACAGAAATTTTATGAGATAGACAACTCTAATCCCGAAATCAAATACTTTTAATAACACCAAAACCTTAAGGATCTACGTCAAAAGGCCAAGGTTAGATGGGCGGTAGTTGAAGGTCGATGAGTATATCTCACGGTTTCTTCCATGATTGATGGATCCCTACCTCTGTTAAGAATCATATAGTCACCTCACTCATTTGATGTGCAAAATTTAAAGAAACCGTCTACAACTCCTAGACAACCTTCTATAGTTAATCTCATTCATATAATCTTTCACCTCGTAACAGACCAAAAAATTACGATGATTCAACCTTTGCACTAGCAAGAATTTATTGTAGCAGGGTGTGTATTGGTTTGTGGTTCTGGTACAAAAGATCGGGTTACGGATGGTTTCACATTCAAATCATTCTAATGTGTATTTGGGTACACCTTTCATACCGACATTATGTTCTTATGTAAAAACACTTTAGACACATTTGGTCATCTTTTACTAGTGGTTGCATAAATCCTTCATTTTATCAACCTTATCCCCAAGATGTGGTCCGCTGGTAATCTGGTGTTTTTGACCCTATTAGGTCTATTCTGGTTGGCACAAGAGAAAAATTTTGACGAAGGGTCTTGCTAATTGTAATGTAGATGCTCTGGTTTGTTAGCAGCAGGTTGTTGGGAGTAGTGTAAATGTCATACATCATTGGGTCGTTCAATAGCTCATTCGAGGTTCTATTAGGGTTGAATTCATAAACAGGGGATATAAATCATAAAATAGATTTGCTTTTGTTCCTTCATTAATTATCGTTTTTAATATTAAACGCATCGCATCTAAATTGCGCTCGTATTCGCATTACGCATTACGCATCATGCATCAGCCTCAGCCTCTGGAACCTTTAGCGCATCAGGTCGTAAAACGCAATTTTAAGCTAAGGCTACCACCAATGTTCAATTAAGACAGAAAATTTATGAGCTAGACAACAAATCCGAAATCACAACTTTAAAACACCAAAACCTTAAGGATCTACGTCAAAAGGCCAAGGTTAGATGGGCGGTAGAAGGTGATGAGAACTCACGGTTCTTCCATGGAATGATGGATCCCACCTCTGTTAAGAATCATATCGTCACCTCATTTGAGTCAAAATTTAAAGAACCGAACACCTCTAGACCAACCTTCTATAGTAATCTCTTCAAACATCTTTCCCTCGAACAGACCCAACTACATGATCAACCTTTCACCTCGCAAGAAATTAAAGACGCGGTGTGGGATTGTGGTGGTGACAAAGCTCTGGTTCCGGACGGTTTCACATTCAAACTCATCAAAGAGTATTTGGACACCTTTCAAACCGACATAATTTCTTATGTAAAACACTTTGACACAAATGGTCACATTCCAAGAGGTTGCAACTCCTCATTTATCACCCTTATCCCCAAGATTGATGACCCGCTGGTCATTGGTGATTTTAGACCAATTAGTCTAATCGGATGCCAATATAAAATTATTGCTAAGGTTCTTGCTAATCGTCTTGCTCTTGTAATATCATCGGTTGTAGGAGAAGTTTAAATGACATACATCAAGGGTCGTCAAATCATTGATGGTCCTCTTATGGTTGAAATCATAACATGGGAAATAAAACATAAAAGAAAGCTTATGTTCCTCAAAGTAGATTTTGAAAAAGATTTTGACACTTTTAATTGGACCTTCTCGATTTTTATTATTGGGTAAATGGGGTTTAGTCCAAAATGGAATAATTGGATTATTTCTTATCTCAACTCGGCATATGCATCAGTTCTTGTAAATGGGTCTCCCACAGAGGAATTTAAAGTTGAAAGAGGTCTTAGGCAAGGAGACCCATTATCTTCATTCCTTATCATTCTTGCGGTTGAAGCACTAAATGTGATCTTTACTTGAAGCTTCAAACAATAATATCTTCAATGGAGTCAAAGTTGGCAATGACAAGATCCTTATATCCCACCTTTAATTTGTGGATGATTATTTAATCATGGGTGATTGGTCACTCTCTAATGCAAAAAATCTCTCAAGAATCCTCACTTGCTTCCATTTAGCATTCGGGTTAAAAGTTAACTTTTATAAAAGCAAGATCTATGGAATTAAAGTGACCAATCTTGAGCCTAACTCTATTTCCAACACCTTAAATTGTTAACCATCCCAATTTCCTTGCACTTACTTAGGCCTCCCCATTATGTCAAAATGTGTAAATTGGAATACCTTAGATGTTAGATTCCACATAAGGCTCTCTAAATGGAAATCAAAGGCTCTCTCATTTAGTGGTCGTTTAACACTCATTAAATCCGTTCTAGGAAGCCTTGGTGTCTACTACTTCTCCACCTTCAAACTCCTAAAAAGTTCATTCATCAATTAGAAAGTATTCGTAGAAAATTCTTTTGGGGTGGCTCCTTAGAAGAGAAAAAAATCTCTTGAATAGCTTGGGACAAAGTTATATCCTCTTAGCATATGGGTGGTCTTGGCATAGGTAGCTTGAGGTCTTCTAAACAAGCTTTGCTTGCTAAATGATGGTGGCATTTTCACAATGAGGATGATGCTCTTTGGTGCAAGGCAATCCGTTCAATTCATGGCCACCTAGCAACCAACAACACCTTGCCTCTCAACTCAAAGTCAAGTACTTGGTTTCACATTGCTAGCCGGAATTCTAAACTACAAAGCTTGGGCATTAATTTACCTATTATCTTCAAGAAAAGGATCGGAAACAAATGTAATACTATGTTTTGGTCTCATAATTGGTTGGGTAGTGGTCCGCTTAAAGACTCGTTTCCACGTCTCTATCGGTTGGATATTAACCAAAGGTGTCTAATTTGTGATCGCTCGCCAACATTCACCACCCAAGCGGGCCTCTTGTTTTGTTGGTCTTGGCATAGATCTTTCCGATCAAGCCTAAACAAAATGAACTTACTAACCTATCTAGCCGGCTTTCTCATCTACGCCTCTTAGAAGTTCCGGGAATGTACAATTGACAAGACAAGATCGTTCACATAGAAAGGCTTGCGGTCTCACATCATGAATCCGTACACCGTCACAGGTTTAACTCCTTTTCGCTGGAATCGTATTCTTCCTATAAAATTAATCTTCTTTGTTAGAGAATTTTAAATTTGAGCCTTCCTACAAGATTGAATCTCGACTACAGGGGTGTTGATTTGGATAGTGTGCGCTGCCTCATTTGTGATAATATTGAGAATGAAGAACATCTCTTTGTCCACTTTGATATTTCCATCAACACTTGGGATCGGGTTCTTCAATGGTGGGGGCTCCCAAATATCGGAATTTTGAGCATCTTAGAGGTTTATAACCTTCCAAGATGCGTTAACATATCCGCCCATAATTTTCGTTACTTTGATACAGTGGTTAGAACAACCATTTGGGTGTTATGGAGGTTTAGAAACAACACATCTTTCGACTTCAAACGGCCTAACAAAGACCTTATTCTCAACAACATTAAGCTATTTTCTTATACTTGGGTTTCTAGTAGGCAGAAAAAATTGTCTTTGAATTGGATAGAGTGGTGTTGTAATCCTTGTAGTAATGCCATATCCCCTACTTTGTAATCTCTATTTCTAGCTTCTTGCTAGACTCTGTTAAAATATTTTACCGTTAAAAAAAATGTTCCTGTTATATTTAACCATACGTAATTTATATATACTTAATCAAAGTGTGAAACGACGTCGTGTGCTCCTCTCACATAAACACTGTTCATTTTATGAACTGTTCATGGCCTTGCCCACCTTTGTCAGCCTAATCCACGGTTCCAGCCCAAGATAATTGGCCT
>BQNB010157273.1:0-15170 GCA_026074375.1 Tanacetum coccineum | reverse complement strand
CTCATAGTATCTTTGGATTTATTCAGAGGACTATAAGTCGTTTAAGGCTCATTGAGATCCTGTTGATAAGGACCTACATGACATTTGCTACTGGTACTTTAACTGATAATGCCTTGTCCTGGTGGAATGCACATGCCCAGCCTATGGGAATAGAGCAAGCTAATCAAATCAACTAGACTGAGTTAAAAAGGCTTCTGACAAACAAGTATTGTCCTCGAACTGAGATCAAGAAAATGGAAGATGAATTTTATGGTCTAACTATAAATGGAAGTGATCTCAAGACTTATATTAGAAGATTCTAAGAAATAACAATCTTATGTCCAAACATGGTGCCGAATTCTGAGAAACTTATGGAAGCTTTCATCGGGGGACTGCCGCAAAGCCTTGAAGGAAACGTTACTGCCTCGAAGCCTCAAACTTTAGAGGAAGCCATCAACATATCCTAGAGGTTAATGGATCAAATAATAAAGCGTGATTCCGTGCAAGAAACCAATGATCACAAACGAAAGCTTGAGGATAAAGGGAACATCGTCAACAACAACAACTATCAGAATAACTACAACAATAACAACCGTAACAATGATTACCACCGACAGCAGAATAGAAGACAAGAAACCTTCAAGATTTATACTGCCACCAACGGATATACTGGAAACCGTCCTTTGTGTGAAAGATGCACCCTACATCACATAGGTCCTTGTACTGTCAAGTGCCGGACTTGCAACAGAGTAGGTCATCTGACCAAGAACTGCAGAAACAAAACCACTAGAAACAATCTACAAACGGTATCCGTAACTTGTAATGCCTGTGGAAAGAAGGGACATTATGCGAATCGGTGCTCAAAAGCAAACAACAAGGTCACAGGAAAGCATACTTAGAAACAAGCTTGCTTTTGTTCACTTTAGGATTTCTACCCTAGAAACAACTCTCGAGGATATTCAACTCTCATCAGAATCTTCTTCAATCTAAAAACCCCAATCATCAATCCTCGTCGTCTGTTACTTTTATTCTACTACAAGATACTTAGCATAAGTATCAACTCTTTTTCATATGTAAAGTTCGTATGTAAAGTTATCCATGAAATAATAAAGTGATGATTCCGTTACATCTTGTTATCTGATGATATCAAAACTCGACATTATTTGTCAATTCCATCGATTCTATTATGTTCAAACTCTACTCTCCTCATACCTTTGAAACATAAATTTTCATCCTCGATTATATGGGCGTCAGTACAATCAACATCTCAATATTATCTAACAATTCATGATCATATCATTTTCTACACATTACCATATCATGTTTTTATGCTTAGGTAAGACGATTTATGATCATCTTATTGAAATGAATTAGGTCACTTCTTTTATTTTGAATGACGGGAAAGAATAAAATCTCCGAAACTATGAATTTATAAATTCTCAGTTAGAATGAGGTTGACGCTTCATTTTGTAAGTGACAAATTATAAATAAATAGCTTAAGTTATATAACACACGTACAAACAGTTTTCTTTCAAAAATTCCGTTCCTTAACATTAATCAGTAGTAACCTTCATTATCATTATTACCTTCATCCCATCTGTCTCATTTTCAAGAATCTGTATCTCCACGTGATTAGCAACTCTCTTTACAATCATTCTTGAATCACTCATCTATGATCTCCATATTCCTAAAATTCCTCTGTTAATTCTTGCACCATAATAACAAGAAACACACAAGAATCTATACAATGCCAAATGATTTCAATACCACTAGGTATGAAAATTTTGACAAAGACTTGTGATAGCATTCTTATTCGATGTTGACTTTTAAAGGTTCATGAATAACGATTCTATACAATCACAGTAGCGCAACAGAAGCATGGTAGGCCCATAACCCACAGGTTTCGTAAATCAAAGTATTCCATCCACCCATGTTCAATTAGAATCTAGAGAAATTCTATTGGCTGTCATCAAGATGTGTGGTCTGGGAAATAAGTAGACGTGTGAAAGGAGGTAATTATAGTTATGGCATGCAACATAATTATAAATGCATCACACATGTGGACTAGTAACCTTGATTAGCCTAACCTAAATTCATGCCCAGTACCAACATCTATTCACTACAACTTTCAATTAAATCTCGGGACGAGATTTATGTAAGGGGTGGAGACTATAACAACCCAAGAATTTTCATCAAATACAAAACCTATTTTACCATGATCACAATTATACGGGGAAATTTTTCGCTTTATTACATTACTTGCATTGTCAATATCTCAGTATATAATGTAATTTGCATAACTAAAGTAGACGAGCTCACGCAACCTATCTATGGCAATCCTGTCTTCATATATGTCAAGCAAACATCACAATATGTCAAGTCAATATCATCATATCCTTATTACAAAGTACATTATTCCTATAATGTACCATTCACAATGTTATATCAAAACGGGCTTTAAACCGTTATCATATACCTCTAAACCCTAAATTCCATGAAAGGTTAATATCTAAAGTGAATGTACAAGCTACTAAAGCATATATACAAGTAACATAACATCTCATTTGAAATATAAACTCCCTCCAAGTCAAAGTACAAGATTTCAAAGCTCAATATACAAGTCATTAAGCATGATCTCCAAAATAGCCATTTTACCTCCGTTTTCATTCCAGTTTCTTCACCACCACTCTTGTGCAAGCTACTACACTCAGTATACAATTTTTAAACCCTAATTATTCTATTCATAAGCTTTCATACACAATTTTACACTCAAAACACTAATTCAAAAGTCAGAAACCCTAACCCGAGCAAAATACTAAACCATGACTTATTTCTTTGTTTTTATCCATTGTAAACCTAAACCAATACTCAAATAAGTTGTAATAACATTAATTACAACATTATCAACCACATTCCATCATCATTTCATCATTTCACTTTAACTATTTGCAAATTGAATCCAAGAAACCCTAATTGTGCCCTAATTGGAACTTAGGACCCGTTTACTCGTTTTCGACCATTTTAAACCCGAACCACCTATCAAATTTTGATTATAATCCTTAATATAAGTCTTGGGATCAGTAAAATATCATTCTTAATCAAATGTACATGAATTACAAGCTTAAAAACCCTAATTGAGCCCTAATGTACCCGAAACTCATAACCTTTGCATTTTGACCCATTTTGAAAGTTTTTCTTGCAATCAAGCACCTTGATGACCATGCTACTTCATCCCTAAGCAGCTTACAAGCACCCCTCCTAAATATCTACTCCATTTCATGGTACAAAAATGAACCACATCACCCCTTTGTCTCTTTTCTTAGCCGCGACATCACCAAAGCAAGCCAACACCCTTAAGCTAGTTTCTAGCTTATAAATCTCATTCTATAGCCTCTCCTCATCACCCTCTAGCCCTTACACATGTCCTATAATCAATCAAAACATCCTTGGCCACCAAGATCATTTCAACTATAAATAGAAGCATAAACTCTTCATTTGAACTCATCCCCCACTTCTTCCTCTATAACCCTTACATAGCAGCAATACTTTGCTCTAAGAGACCCTAAGAGGTCCTAAGAAGTCTCAAGAACAGAAGTGAAGCAAAAGAAACCAAGAAAAGAAGCCCGGGAGTCGTTATTCTAGGCGTACGAAGCTAAAAGTCCCAATTTCGACCCGTTTTCAAGCTATAAGCTCAAACCCAGGTTCTGGATGTTCTACTTCTGCTCCTACACTCTTATAATGTTCATATGACCGTGAAGCGCTATAGACACCTTTTAAAGTTTCTATAATCGCAATTCATGCTCATTTTCCGTTTTGATCCAAAACCGTACACCCGAAACCCTAATTTTATGTTTTTGCTTAATCTATAAGCTAAGCTTGTAAACTATTGTTATAATCTATTCCAATAAGCTTAATTATCATTAAAATAAGTGCTTTGATAAGTCATGAAATAATTTGAGCTTAAAACCCGCGCGTTTTCGTTTTAAAACCCTAATTTGACCCGTTTTGCTTCCTAGCTTAACGAATCGTTATTTTAAACTTGCGTTGCATTAAATCTTCATATTTTAGTTTATTATAACTTATAAATATCTATTGAAATGTTAAAATAAGCTTGCATGGCAATTTGGACATGTTTTGTAAATATTATCCATGCAAGGGGTATATATCGTAACTTTCGGAAACTTATAGGACTAAAAATGTCATTTTATCAAAGTTATAACTACAAGGGTCTATTATGTCACTTTTTAAAGTGCAAGGTTTACTTTGTATATCTTTTAAAGTCAAAGGACTAAACTCGTAAAATTGCAAACTCTGAGGGTATAATTTGCCATATTTCTTTCTTAAGGGTCTAAAATGAAACATTTTGAAAAAGTATAAAATTGTATTCAAAACCTTACAAAACTTAACTTTAATTAACGCTTGACGTGCTTAACATTTCCAGATATTGATTAAAACGCTTAAAACTGATTATATCATATCACAATACTAGGGAGCTTCATATTAAGAGGTTTCATCTTGGTATTACGTTCTGACTGAGTTGTTGGGTTTACGATTTAAAGTGCCCTAGATCCTCAAGCGTTTACTGAATGACTTCTGAATTATGATGGCCCGAACGGTGATACAATAATTTCAAACTCTTCAATCAAACTCATAACTCTTAAAAACCAAAGTTCTAAAGTAACCTCTTCCAAGACTTGACATAGTTTACATCAGGTTGCTGGAGGTGGTTGTTTAACTATCATTTTGCTATACGCAACCCTTTTTATCCGTTAAGAATTGTGATAAGGTCGCCAGCATTTTCAATCTGAAATAATTATTAGCATTTACCTATAAAGTAAAGTTCATAACCTCGCCTTTACTTATTTTACATGTTTTTATAAAACCCGCGAGGGGGATACATGTTTTACAAACTCTTTTATATACTCGTTTATCTGATAACAATGTGAATTACTTTTTCAAAGACTTAGTGATTCATAGCCTCCGCATTTCAAATCTTTTCATAAACCCGTGAGGGGTACCTGCAATAAATACGAATACATGTGTTTTACAATTACACTGCATATCCGACATATCATTACAATTAGCTGTCTATCGTTATCTATCCGACAATCGTTAAATATGACTTCAAGTCGTTAAACTGACTTTGATATTAATGTGTTAATATTATACAAATCCTACAAGTCTTAATGACTTTGGATGATACAGTTGTTAGTGTTATAAATCCTACAAGTTCGTTAATTTGACTTCAAAGTCATTAAATACGTTGGGATGTTCATTAGGTTATATTATGGATTCTTCAAGTCAATTAAATTAAACTTTTGATGATAATGGTGTTAGTGCGATGTGCGTGACATGGAACAAACCAGACAAGAGACCAAATCAACCAAACAGACCAAACAAGACAATAACGCAGTAATACACGGTTACTTATGAAATTGCATTCGTTTGCAATTATTTACACACTAACGGGTATATATTAAAGGGAACCCAAGATCATAACAAACCATTTTCCAAAAATTGCTGTTTGTAGCAATTATTACACCTTGACTTGTATTCAACTATTTATCAAACCCTATGAATTCCTCAACCATTATGTTGACTTTTAGCATGTTTATAATCTTCAGGTATTGAGCAAGACCTTACGACACGAATGGCGATGGACTCAAGATGGCTAAAACTTGTTATCAATTCACATGTATGTTAACTAGATCTTGGACCTAGCCCTTTGTAAAACTCTGATTTTAAAATAATGATAACCATCTTTTAACAAACGTCTCTTTTTGGTCATTTTCTTCTATGATTATGAATATTGTTCTCATAGTAGATACGTCCCAAATTAGCTTCCGCTGCTATATTGTAAAAATGGGGGTGTTACATTGTAGGCTCCCTGCAGTAGAACGCTGTAAACCCCAGCCATATGCTCAAACACTTCCAGGTACATGTCCCAGTGATATGACTGCCTATACTCCATCCTCTCTATAGCCTCCTGGCGTATCTCTATACTACTCATCTTATCATACAAGTCTTGCATGGATGCTATCGGAGGTCTAGGAATACCAACTCTCGGCACACCCGACTGCGGATCCTCAGGAATTAGTCTACCCTCAGAGTCGATCAACTCTCTCAGTATAGTCGTATCTAAATCTCTACAATAAATCGGAGCACTCAAACTCCTTAGCACCGCATCAGTCAACACCCTCGCTTTCCTAGTAATCTTCGTGATAAATTGTCCACAACAAATCTGACTCCCCCTTTGAGTACCAACTCCTTTTTTCTTCATCCACCTCGCAATCAACCAAGCCACATTCACGTACCCATTTTGGTGTTTAGCATCAAACATGTTCAATAGCCACAAATCATTCTTTTATATCTTGTCATACCCAGTAGTCCTTTGACACAAGCCATAGGTGATCATTTTGTGAATCACCCTTAAAATTAGGTTCCTGATAGTAGATGCATGACACCTAGACAAACCCAAATTCTCTTTTCTATTAATGCTTAACCAATACTCCTGAGCATTAAAATTATCATCACTACGCAAGCCTCCTTAAAAATACACATCAAATCCATCCTCCTCAAGCTTATCAGTATGATACAATCCCAATCTATGAGCAAACTCCAACAAAGTTAAATTTTGAGCACGTCCGCCAAGTCTAAACTTGATTATCTTCTTGCTTTGTAATTCATTGTCAACACAAACTTCATCAAATTCATATATTGAATAAAACTCGTGGCAAAGCTCCACATAAATTGGTTCTTTGATGTTAAAAGCTCTTATCCACGCCACAGAAGTGAATATTTCCTCATTGGATTTAGCTTCACGCAACTTAATCCTCAACATATCATCAATTTCTCTATCACATCCCATTAAGTACATCCTAATTTACCACACATAGCGAGTAAACATGTCTAGGAAGCAAGTTTGCTAATTTGGTGTTAGACCTAGACTTCGCCTCATTGTTACAACCTTCCTATAGTAAGAAATCATGATGAACTTATGGAAGCAATACCCCTCCACGGTTTCAAATTGTCAAGAGCATTTGGATCTCGATGATCCGGCTTCAGCATCGTTTCCTCCCATATCCCTATACATAAAAAACAATCAATAATACAATGTATGGTTATGTTAGAATTGATTTGGTATAAATGGTCAAGGTTTTGATGGTTTTGCCAAACATCTGAGTAATATGTGGCGGCGCACTTCCCTGAAGTGCGGTGTAGTTCCTGAGAATTTAACAAAGTGCGACGTTTTATCCTAAAATCGGCGTACTTTTTGGAGTGGTTAAAACAATTCCGAATTTAATGATTTTCCAACAATTTATTTTAAAGATAAATTCATAATATGAACAGTATTTTAGATCTAGCAATATTAAGCATGCATGTTGATAAGTAACTCCTAAATATCATAATTCAATGTGTTAATTGTTCATATCTACCATGGATTTTATTTTCTTATCTAATTAAAATAAATCCTAATGACAAGAAATTGGAATAAAATGATAATAAACAAAGTTTATGACTGATAATTAACCATACCCTAGGCATGATCAAGACTTGATGGATTGAGCTTTTTTGAATTTCTTTGTTTTGGTGATGATACCCGTCGCTTAAAAGTTAATGTTGGAGAGTTTTTATAATGAGTTAAATCGTGTTTTGTAAGTTTTATACAAGAAAACCACCATAAAGTGCAGCGCACTTCCTAGAAGTGCGACGTACTTTCCTTTTTTAGAAATTATATGTTTTTTTATATATATATTACACAAACTTGCTTTGCACATTTATAATTTAAACATAAATTTTCAATCCATCATACTGACTTAATATTTATCATAGATCAGACTAATGTCCGTACATCAAATGTAATCCCTTTTGGATTTATACAATTGATTTTATTTTCAACTCAACAATAAAAAGGTAAAATAGAATAGGAGTACATAAATTCCCTCATTTATTCCAACATGGTCCAACTCTTTAATCCATAAACCAATTGGGTGACATAATGTCATTCAACTTATGATATTTTGACAACTTCCGGTCTATTTTCTTGGTTGTGAATCTTGAATATAAAATATTTCCATTTGGATCAGTCTCATCCTCAGTACGGCCACTGGCCTGTTGCTTCTTCGCTTCTTTAGTATAACAACCCTTATAATTAGGCTTCTAGTTAACTTGTTTTAATGGCACAGGTAATGAACCAAGGAAACTAATGACCTTCTTCCAAACACTAATCTTCCAAAATGGTTTAGTTATTGTTTGTATAGCTAACGATCGCTCAGTCAGATCGGTACAATTTAGATATGGTGCAGGTTTCGGACCATATATCAGTGCTCCAAACTTATTCATTTTTATATCATACTCTTCCTCGTCATCGCTATCACTTTCTATATTTCTCATAACATCAGATCTTGCAGCACAAAGTTGATGACAAAATCCATCAAAAGTTAAGAACGTCTCTCTGGGGTATTGATTATGGCCCACCAATCGTATGGGCAGAATTCCTCGACCAACTACTATTGTGCATTAACGGTTGATTGGTATATCCAAGATCAGAAACTTAGCAATTAAGGTGGTGCCCCCACCAGACAAAGAACATTCGTGAGCATTCCCATAGCTTTTGCCTGGGTATGATTTATCATTGTGATCCCTCTATCGACCTTCTTTATTTTTTCTCTTCCTAACTGCTTATAAATCCGGTAAGGCATGGTATTGATATCTGACCTAATGTCAACCAATGCATTTTCGTTACCTGTCCTCGCGAAACCAATCTGATAGAAAAGAATGGCTGCGTGTTCGTCTTTTTATTTTTAAACGCCTCACCTTTTTTTTTTTTTTTTTTTTTTTTTTTTTAAAAAAAAAAAACTTTAACCTTTTTCTATTGCTTCTTCTTCTTATTTCACAATTATTCCATCTAATTCCACTTTGTCTTTCCAAATCTCATCAAGCACTTTCTTGTATTTGTCATGATAAGCCATTGTCTCAAGTACTGGCCTTACTTCCTCTAACAAAGCAAACTTTTGGCTAATTCTAACTGCCAATGCTTCCTTCGCTGCTTCTTCCTGGGTCAAATGTCTCCCAGGTGATGAAGATATTCCTATATCTTGATAGAACAAGTTAAGATTCTCCATTGCCCTCTTCTTATTACGGCTACTTTTCCTCATTTTGCATACAAATGGCGGAAGTTCTTCTCTACCCAACAGTGGTATATCATCTAAGTTAAAACCAAGCAATTGGTCCCAATCATCCATGCTTTTTTCTTCTTCTTCAATATCTTCCAAGAACATATCGATAGTAGTGTATATTGTGATAGTTTCATCCCCGAAATCAGTAATTGCTTTGGTCATACGTAGGAATGATCTTCTAAAAATCACCCCAGGTTCAACATCATCTTCTTCTGGGTTGATAATGAACTTTACAAAATAGATCTTTTCTCTGTGTACAACAATGAGCTCTTTCTTAACTATTTTGTTTCCTCTTTTAACCTCATGTTCCAGGCATAATTTTACTGCATATTCGTTCGAGATCATGTTCTCTTCCACACCAATATTAATCTCCCCATCATATGCTTCCAGCCCATTGACAAAACAAGGTGCCACGAATCTATCACTAACTTCTTAGGTATCCATCTTGTGAAAAACCATAGCTTTTGTATCCGTCTTCCTACACTATTAGAAAGTTATGATACTTTGGAGAATCCAGTCTCCAGATCCTTCAATTTTGTCACTCAAGATTTCAACAACGTTTTCTCCTAAGCAAATTTTTCCAAGACTCGAATTGGGATCCATTACTCTTATAAAACAAGTCAACATTAAAACAACTATTAGTGGGTTAGTTAAAATAAATAATAATAACTTTATACATTTACATATTATCAACAAATAGATAGCAATTTTTTGTTCAAGCAATTTTCGTATAAAAACAAAGAAACAAGCATCCTGTTTGGTTCCGGAAAGGTAAGTGTGGCGCACTGGTATGTGCTTAATTACACATACCTTTTACCTTTAAAAACGAGCTAAAATAACCAAAAACGGACTTAACATGCCAAATATACGCTTGTTTTGCTAATTGTATTGTGCAGGAACGGATAACTAAGAAAAGGGCGAAAAACAAAGCCAAAACGACAAAACCGGACTCGGAATGGAAAAGACTGTGAAAGACAAAGCCAAATCAAAGCCGAAAAGTCAATCAGGTCAAAAAGTCAACAGAAAAGTCAACTGGTCAAAGCCCAAGTCAACCCCGAAGCCAAAAAGTCAACACATCAAGAAATATAAGTTTAAGGGTTGAAATTGCCAAACCCCTAAACTTATATTTATAGAAGAAAAGATGAAAAAGAAGACAAGGGTGTATTCTGCCAAAATGTCAAAGTTGTACTACAAGGGGAAAAACTGTCAAGTCCAAAGACTTGTACCACCAAGGACGTGTGGTGTAAGTAGTGAAATAACCCTTGGGGACTTGTTTTGCCAAGTCCCCAAAAGGTTATAAACACAAGGACGAGTTGTGCAAACACCACATACACCATCAAGGACTATTTTTGCCAAATGGGCAAACCCACGCCTGTCACTTACCTTTTCATAACCTACTTTCCCGCCCAAATTTCCCCCCAACACAATCACGGGTTAACACCCCCTTCTTTTACCCTGCAACCCTTCAACCCCATGGACAAACCCTTCCCCCCCACTCCACTAAAACCCTAATCCCAATTGGCAATCCCACAAATCCCCAAGGCTTGATCGACGGTCAAGATTTGTTTTTGGTTTTGCTCTCACCAAACTAACACAACTAAGAAGCTGCTCAACTTATAAAAGGGAAGAAAGATGAAGAGAGTGAAAAGTAGTTAGTTGTTTTTATTTTTCAATTTTCACTTTGTAATTTCTCGTTTTTAAGCAATTGTCTTTCAATTTTTAGCAAAAAGCTTTAAAGCACTTGTACTCCTTCCTTCTAATCTTGTACCTCACAATTCTAGTAATACAATTCAGTTTTAAAGTCTCTTTGTCTTTAAATTTCAATTCTAAGTCGTTTTTCATCAAATAAGCTCTTAATAAGCTCATTTGAGCTTATTACTGTTCACAAGCTGCAAATTATTATTAAAATTCCTGTTTTAGTCATTAATCTACCCTCATTCTTATCATTTACATCAATCATGACAACTTGAGTTGTGTTGTGTTCATTGTGGAAGATCAATGAAGTAATAAGCTGTTTTAGCTTATTGAGCTTGTTGATTGAGGTTTAGAGGCAAGGTGCCACTTAGGTGCTTAATTTGAGGTCACTCACTCTACAAGAGTGACCTCTTGTGCTGAGACTCCAACAATTTTCAGGTTATATTTCCTAAGTCTCAAATTGCTTAAATTTAGCGTTTCATTTGCTTATTTCTAATCAACTATTGTTTAATTCTCTTCAATATCATGTTGCTTAGGTTTGAGATTAGCTGTTTCTAAGTTTCATTAGAATAAAATTGAGTAGTTCCCAGTAATTTTTCATATAATTCTGCCATATTAGTGTTAATAGCTATTAGAATAAGTAGTTTATTCTCATTAATAAGCTGTTACTTTTAGTTTTAAAATAGCTTAATTAGGTTATTTTGAGTAGGAGTAGATAAAAGGATTTAAGAGTTTTAGCTTTTATATAGGTTTTAATCACATCTAATTACAGTTTCAAGAAAGGGGTGTTTTTGGATCAAGCCTATTAGACCTTTAAAGTCATAACATTCTGTCTAAACTGGTTACTAAGTTGAGTAAGTAGTCTGTACCAAGTGTTTGAAAATAGTTTTGTAAATTGTCAAAGGTTTTAAGTTCAAATGGTTGAGCCAGCACCAGGGCATTTTAAGTTTTTTAAGTGTTGTAGATTTAAGATGTTTTATTCATTTTGTTGATCACACTTAGTTAATGTAGAGTTAAATACATATAGTGAGTAGGTTAATGACTTTTACCGTCAAGATTGGCCTGCACTTTAAGCCAGTGCCAAATGCACCAGCAACAATAGTGCATTGGCAACAACATATGCGGCACCTTGTTATAATGCTTTTTTAGGTTTCAAGGTTAGGAGTATAGGATGTGGTTTTTTAATTTCTCTAAGTTTCCCATTAGCTAATTACATTTCATCATTTAAATTTCATTTTAAGACTTTTAGTATAGCTTATTTTAGCCTGCAAAAGTAGAGTAGCAGTACATTTAAGTTTTAGCTTATTTTCTTAATAAGTGTGTATTTCTAGTTGTTAGTTTAAAAAGCCTTTTATCTAGATTTGTTTAATATCAACAGCATAGCTTATTTCCAAAGTCTCAACTTTTAAGGTTTAGTAATAAGCTCTTTAGCTTATTGACAAAAGCTTATCTCAGTTTTAGCTTAAACTTTGCATTTTTAAGTTCAATTTTCTTGTAATCTTTGTTAATACTTAGCTTATTTTTCTATAGATATCTCTAGTATACATTTTAATCTCCACATAGCTTCTTTTGTTTCTCATTTTCATCAAGTATTAAGCTAGAAATAAGCCAAAAACCAAAAAGTTAGGGAAAAGTCAAGTTTCTGTGACAGATTTCAAAAAGCTTATTTTCTAGCTTATTTAGTTGTTGAAAGTAGAAAGTCCCTTTGTTAAAGTTGTAGAGATTAAGCTCTTTAATAAGTTTGTAGTATTTAGGTTTTTAGGCTGAATCTCACTTTTTTCCAATACGCAAAAATAAGCTAGTATCGAGGGGCTGTTTATTTCTTTTCTCAAAGTTTAAGGGGCACCATTTATGCTATGTGTAAAATCTAGAAAGTTTAACCGCCTACCCTTTACTTTCCTCTTTTACACTTTCTACCCTAGAGTTTTCAAAAAAAATAAAAAAGGGGGAAAGACACTTGGCCCGGGTGAGCAAGACTCGAACCCGGGACCAAGCGATACAAACCCCCTTTTACATACACACTCTACCACTGCGCCCTTGGGTCTTTTTCGTTAAAGACCCAAGGCGTTTGGTATTTATGTATGTTTTTGGGTTATAAGTGTAATAAGCTGAATAGCTTATTTTCGGGCTTATTCCTTCAGCTTATTTTTGTTTTTCATTTTTCGTAGGAACTTTATAGAGTAAAGTATTTTTTGTAAATTTTTCAGAATTTTTCATGATCGTTTAATATTTTTTATAATTTAATTTAGTTAAAAGTTTATTTAATTCATAAAAAATATAAAAATTATCAAAAAAATATTTTGCTTTTTTAGAAAATTTTCTTTTGTATCCTAGTTTGTAAGGAAATATAAAAATTTTTCGTAGGGTCATTTCTACAACTATTCATCTTTAAAAGAACGTTCCGGGGGTACGGGATTTTGTCTTGACTCGTTTTTGGGTCAAACGAACTCCGTTTTCGGTCTAGTCTTTTTCATTCTTCGTTATTTGATCCCTAGAGTAGTTTAGAAGTGAAAAATTCTTCGTAGGGTTATTTTTAAAGAATTTAGGTTTTTCCCCCTTTGTTCGGGATTCGTGCTTCCGTTTTTCAGTTTAATTTCGTAATTTCTAGGTTTTTCTTAAACGTTTTAGTTTGTTATTGTTTAATTTGACTTTTTCAATCTCCCAAATCAATTCCTTCATTCAAACTCAAATCTTCGACTGTATCGATTTTCCAGTCCAGCCTCGTTGGGGATAAACGACCCGGGAACACTCTATACTACTTCTCGGTATCATTGATCTTGTTGATTTTTAGACTTATATATATTTTATATTTTATTATATATTATATATATATACAGTGTGAATTTCACCAATCAATTTTTGGCGCCGCTGCCGGGGAGGCTGTGAAGCCGACTATCGTTACGTTTGATCAATTGTGTTTGAAACTGTGAATATTTTCTTTTATTATAAAAATATAAAAAAAGTACAAAAATATTTTTCATTTCTTTTAGTATAATTATCAATAAAAGACCCAGAGAAAAACCAAAAATATAAAAACATTGTCCATAAAAAAAGAAAATAAAATTCACAAATGGAAAAATACCAAATATAATATTCCTCAACTGAGTATATCATATTTAACTTCCGGTGAACTTGTTGGTTCCCAACTCGAACAAAAGATTTAAAAACTTGCCTTTTGTGTCTCTTACGACGTACGGCTCACCTTGAAAAGTTAAACAAACTATAAAGTGGGTATAAGGAGGGTTGTTCCTAGGAACTACGACCCGAAAGGAGAAATAAGCTTCGCGCTATTCCTACTCCTCCGCTCACCTGTGCGTTTGATCTTTTGAAGCTACCGTGAAGTAAGTAATATCAGGTTTAAGTTTTTCTTATCATTTTGTCCGGTTAAAAATAATTTGTGGAATAATGAAAAAAACCAAAAATAATCTTCTTTTTCTTCGTATCAATTAATTCTTTTCTTATCCATCTTCATGTTTAATTCTTATGACGTCATTCGATTATCGTTTGAATCCAATTTACGCGATTAAAGAATGCTCGTCTTGTGGAAGTTTGTACACTTCAAACTGTGGTTGTTCGAAAGGGAGTCCTGAAGACAAGATTCTTGTTCCTGAACCCCCTCGAAATTGTGAAAGGTGTGCAAAGTGTGGGATCCCGGTTGATGGTCCGTATTGTCAAGGATGTGCTCTTTTACGAAAAGAATTTATGGAAGGTTTGTTTACAAACTGTGTGGAAAATGAATTTTTCAAAGACTTCCAAGACACTTCCGAGTCATCCGACGACAATACCAACGTTGTTAATGCTCCTCGAGAGCCAATCGTTGTCAATCAAGACCCCGGTGAAAATTCCTCACCAAGTCCTCCACACATTGACCATTGTTGTCACGAGTGCGGTGATTCGTTAGATGGAATCTTTTGTCGACAATGCACTTGTAAGTCTTGTGGGAAAGGTGCTCATTACGGTTATAATTGCCCTCCGCAAATTCCAATTATCTCTAAACCGGAACCATGCAACAATCAAACCGTAAACGAGTTCCCACAGACTTTGCCAAATGTTCAACCGACATCTTGTACCAGAGATGAGAATTCATTCACATATGATTCTCCTAACGTTTTCAACCCACCTCCACAACCTCCTATCTATTCTTGTGAATTTTGCGGGAACGATGCTTGTTATGGTCACTATTGTACACCTCAAGTTCCGTTTATCTATCCGGAACCGTGTTACAATTAAGACTTTAATTTTCATGATTTTCAACAACAATTTCTTTGTTGTAAAAATTGCGGGGGCCCTCATGAAATTTACCAATGTCAACCAATG
>BQNB010157271.1:4316-15170 GCA_026074375.1 Tanacetum coccineum | reverse complement strand
CCCCCCCCCCCCCACAAGGTACATCTCGAGCCTATGGGCCGCTATAACTGTCCAAGAATACACTCGAACCACCATTTTCGTATAGCCATTGCATCGCGATGCACGACTACTCTACCATATTTATATATTTATATGAGACAGTGTGCGATAAAGTTATTTCCTAAAATTCTCATCGCGCGTAAAGTTATTATCACAAAAAATATATAATCAAATAATATTGTTGCAAAAAGTTTTGATTATGGAGTACTCGCTGCTGCAACATACATGTACCCTGCTAATACAGATTTTTTACAAATTACTACTATGAATTATAGTCTAAACAAGTAATGGGTTGTAAATGAACCGGATGAACGCGAACGGAGGTATGTTCATGTTCGTTTATTTAATTTTAGCCGAACAAATAAACGAATACGAACACGTAATCAGACCAAAATTGTTGTTCATGTTCGTTTATTTAGATTTGAACTTGTTCATGTTCGTTTATGTCCGTTCATTAATATGTTAAACGAACGTAAGCGAACATAAATGAGCATAAACGGACATAAATGAACGTAAACGATCATATATAAACGTAAATGGACATACACGAGCGTGCAACTAAAGTTGTTACGATAAATGATCCATATGATTGTCTTATATATACATAATCATTATCCCAAAATATGGTCTTAAAAATAACACCATTTCCATCCTAGTTGATCTTAAAATATAGTCATACTACTATACCAGCATCATTAGTATGCATGGTCGATGCTTAACATATTATTGTTAGTGACCTTAAAATACTTGATATATAATTTATTAACTTTTTTTAACATTTGGGATGTTAATCGAACGTAAACGAACGAAACAAATGAACGTAATCGGACGGACATAATCGGACGTTCACGAACATAAATGAACGAACGAAGCGTTTGTTTACGTTCGTTTATTTAACTAAACAGACCGAAAATCTTGTTCATGTTCGTTTATTTATTAAATAAACGAACATAAACGAGTTTCCCGCCGAACGATTTGCGAACGGCTCGCTGAACGTTCAGTTCATTTACAGCCCTATAATATATTGCATGAACTAATGTATATTACTCTTTCTTTAAAGGTTATATAATATTATGACGAATATCACACAATGTTTATTGACTAACAAGTACCCTTCACCGTCAATTATCACAACTTTACAATACTAACTACCGTTTTCGTATAGCCATTGCATCGCGATGCACGACTACTCTACCATATTATATATTTATATGATACAGTGTGCGATAAATTTATTCTCTAAAATTCTCATCACGCGTAAAGTTATTATCATAAAAAATATATAATCAAATAATATTGTTGCAAAAAGTTTTGATTATGGAGTACTCGCTGCTGCAACATACATGTACCCCGCTAATACATATTTTTTACAAATTACTACTATGAATTATAGTCTAAACAAGTAATGATGCCCGCGCTTCGTCGTGGGTAGTTATGTTTAGCATGTTTTGTGCAGTTTTTTGCTATATGGATTAAAGTATATATTGTGTAGCATTTTTAGGTTTCTTTGCCATTCATTTCGCGTGGACATCAAATATACATCTTGATATATGAAGTTGTAACAATTATGCAAGTGTTTATTGTTCAGGCCATCATAACATGATAATGTTAGCTTTGAAAGCTAGTTGTGGGTTCCTTTGTGATCCATCAAATAGTTCTTTCATCATAACCTTCTAATTAAATACAGACGAAACCCATGACCGGTTTTAGTTTTTTTCGTTTTTTTTTTTTTGTTTTTTTTTTTTCTTTAAAAAATAAAAAAAAAAAACACCAAAAAAAAAAAAAAAAAAAAAAAACATAAAAAAAAAAAAAAAAAAACAAAAAAAAAAAAAAAAAAAAAAAAACAAAAAAAAAAAAAAAAAAAAAAAAAAAAAAAAAACAAAAAAAAAAAAAAAAATAAAAATAAAAACAAAAAAAAAAAAAAAAAAAAAAAAAAAAAAAAAAAAAAAAAAAAAAACAAAAAATAAATAATAAAAAAAAAAATAAAACAAATAAAAAAAAAAAAAAAAAAAAAAAAAAAAAAAAAAAAAAAAATAAAAAAAACAAAAAAAAAAAAATAAAAAATAAAAAAAAAAAAAAAAAAAAAAAAAAAAAAAAATACTAAAAAAAAACAAAAAAAAAAAAAAAAAATAAAAAAAAAAAAAAAAAAAAAAAAAAAAAATAAAAAAAAAAAAAAAAAAAACAACTATGGAAAGAATATGAACATGAAAAACAATAAGAGGAAAACGCAACATACAAAAAGCTATCTGTGGCAACAGCGCGCTGCCCGAAGCCGCTACACTACAAAGTATGACGTAGTCAACAATGTTGACCTCAAGACAACCACCCTATTACCCATCGGTTCCATGGATGAGTTTTCCCATTCTCGGATCATTGAATTTGACAACGAAGATCCGTTATATAAGGGTGTGATTATACTTCCCAAATCGGTATGACTTCCACACCTAAAACATACACATATTACTCTAAAAACGATTACTTACGTCAGTCCAATCACGGGAACCACTCCAGCGGTAAGGCTTACGGTTTACTCTTTTCTTAGCAGAAAGTCAGATTTTACTTTCACTTAGTACAAAATTATACCCTGGCGAGCTTGGAATCTACATTTCCATGGAGTCTATTTTACATTTAATCGATATCCCAAATTTTATACTAACAAGTTGGCTTCATCCGTGGGACCAAATACAACTATGTCCCTAAAACTCATCGCCAAAAATGAGCAAATCGGTAGATCATGCCCCACCCTCGGTAGTTTCGTCTTACGAAATACAACGGGGAAAGAGAGCAAGTAGACATCTGATGGCCCTTGTTTTCATGCGCGATGACAAGGCTCCGCGAGTTGTGTGAAAAAGCAGTACAACCTACTTCTTTGCTGTTTAATGGTCCGAATAAGGGTCCACCAAGAAGACAAGCTTCATGAGGGTCTAAACCTCGTGTAAATTTTGGAAGAGAAAGCTCCAAAGAAACTCGCTGACTCAAGAAAAATCTCAATATTATGCGTCCGGAGGTTCCTTTCCGATTACGAAAGAAAAAAAATCCTAGGAAGAAGGCGAAAAAAAACCAGCCCAGGCGCCATGTCTAGAAGCTCTTATCCTTCTCAATCTTCAAGCGTCTTCTCTAGACTAAAGCACGGAGACCCAGGCACTTCCCGTCATAGGAGTCTAGCGGACACCAATGTATTCACAAGGTTGGGAGAAAGAAAGGGGGGATAAAAAACGATTTGTTCACCCGTAACAATCCATATTTTATGGTCATTTACGTCAATAAACTCTCAACTATTTATTTTGAGCATTTGCGCGTTTACTTTTAATTGCAACCGTTAAGTTAGATCGCGTAAACTAAAAATCAACAATCAACGTAAACCGACATTAAACAAATAAAAGTTTACATCAAATATGTGGTGTATAATTATTACGAGGATAATTTATAAGTTTTCATATTTTATTTTGTATTTTTACGTAAAACGATTACGTATATGTTTACGTACATACATGCATGCAAATAACCTATACACCATATCAAAACAAATAAGTACATACCGTATAAAATCTTCTACAAAAAGTGTCTTGTTCTTGATTACCTTTCTTTTTTCTGCAATCTCCAGCCAAAAGGAGGTTTGCCTAACATTTTGAGTTTACATGGTAACCCTAACCCAATTTCCCATTTTTATGATAAAATCCATCTTATGTATTCATGTGAGGTTTAGCATATCAAGACTTCTCCTTTTCCTCCCTTTGCCCATGCTAATTGGATAGCACCCTAAAAACCAACAAACAATACCTAAATTGCTCACCTAGATGGAAAGACAAGAGATGCTTTACCTTGCTTAGTTTTTATAACCATGAACCATTCACTAGTAACTCAGTCTTCACAAAAATTCAAAACAAACTCTTCTTTTCTCTTTTATGTATACACGACAGTAAGCAAGAAAAACAAAAGAATCAAAGGCAAGGAACTCAAGTGTTAGGTTAATTAGTTTAGTACTCATAGTATATTAAAGGTTATTATAAGCAAAGAGTTCTAGTTTGGTTGATTATTGGTTATACATCTTGGCTAAATTTCATCACTTACCTCACTAAGGTTTTGTGGAAACCGTAGAGGGGGGGAGGGGGTAAATACGTTTCCATTTTAAAAACTTTAAATCTTTTGTATCAAATCACCAATCAAGTTTGACACAATATGAGAAGTGTTGATTATAGATCTACAATTACTAATACATAATCTAACAATACAACCATACTCACAATATTCGCTACAAAGAACTACACAACCATAAGTAAAATGATATGCACAACAATCATGATCACAATGTATGTATTAAAGTAAAGCAATAAATGTAAAGAAATAAGTAAAGCGAAAAGTAAAAGAAAATGCAAACCGGACACGATGATTTATAGTGGTTCAGTCACGAAGCTCCTCTTCGCCCTACTCCACTCCCCGAGTATCCAACTCGAGAGTTACTTCACTAATCAACAAGCTCCCTTTCGGCGGAGAAAACCTTATACCAATGCTTACATTATTTTCCGACACTAAGCTAGATGTCGAGTCCTTCTTCGGGTACAACCAAACCCATTATGTTTTATGGCCCAACATAACAAACCATGTGTTTTATGGCCTAAACACATAAACCACGTCGCTTACATTATTTTTTGACACTAAGCTAGATGTCGAGTCCTAATCTTAGCTAGAACCAATCTATCACCCATACTTGTATTTTGAGGACCGAAATACTAACTGACACAACATCAACACTTCCGGATTTATACACTATCCGGATCTACACAACTACACAAGAATGAAAGACATGGACTAGATCTATATGTAACAATTGTTACAAATGAACTAACTAGACTACATAACTTCGTATCTTGGCGATGACGAAAGTTCTTCTCTTGCACTTGAGGAAAGAAGGAAAGAGTAGAAGATTGGATCACATTTAAACAAGATTAAACAAGTTAAATGATCAAAGATTTATAGACATTTAGTGAGATCTAGAGAGAGAAAGAACTGAGAGAAATTCGTGCAAAAGAGTTTTGAAAATAGTTAGAGGTGACCCACTATTTATAGGAGTTGAAAACTGCCAGTCTGTCAACGGCGGTCCCAGATATATTAGGGGGCCGCCTGACAATTAAGGGGCCGCCCGACAGACGCTCCCATTTTTGTCTTTTTGTGGTGACAAACTTGTCTGGTAAAAGTTAAACATGTTTTCGGGGGAAATGAACCAGATTTTGAAATTCAAATTAATTACCAAATAAAACATTTCTTTATAATTCAAAAAATAATTTGTCTAAATAATTTTTGAGAAATATTTTTGGTATATTTATATAAATATAAAGTTTAAGACAAAAACTTATTTCTTTGATAATCCTACAAGTTTAATATTGTTTGTACATACCTTATGTGATTTACGTCACGTGCAAACAAATATCTGTGTTGATGTAGACTTGAGACGTCGAGAGATGTAGATGCAAGTATGCATTGATAATTTGTGATTATGAGTAACTTGCGCACTTTACGTTACGTATTACAAGTTACATGTTTGTCATCACCAAAACATAAGAAGATCGTATAGATTAAATATCGTAATATTTGCACTAACAAATATGAAAGTGGAAGTGTTCTAAAATATGTGGTGTTCATGTATGTTGTCAAAGTTTTCATCATACGCATTGCGCATCGTTTTAATATTTCGCTATTTTATAAAAGGGTAATATGAAAGAAATAAAATTTACTCCAACATTCTCATTATATATGAGGCCAACAAGGATGTCACTCGAGGGTAGTTTGAAACGTATGAAGCATTTGTTGGATAAGTATATCTTTCATTTAATGTTTTTATTCTTAGAAACAAAACAACCTTACTTTTGATCACGAAATCGATGTAACCATGCTCGGAGGACACCTGTTTTCGTTTTTATTTTCAATCTTGTGGAGGTATAGGACAAGTGCTCGGGATCTTGTGGTGTTTCGCCCATTTCGAGTTGTCAAAGCGTGTTCAAGCAAAGAGATGTTACCTATGGATCAGATTAAAAGATTGCATGAATTTTGTTAACTATGAATGTTAAACTCAATTGAATCTTTTGGATGGACTCTATCAATGCAATTCACTTTACTTTTGAAAGGAAAAAAAAAACTACCTTAGTATGAGTTGAGATCAACATAAACCCAAATTTTAGCATAGACCCAATGAAACAATTATATTCACTCATTTTTTTCATCAAAATGATAAAAACATATTTTGCACATCTTTTTAAAAAATTAAATATCTTGCAACGGTAAATCGTCAAACGACAAAAAATACACCATTGCGACGAGTATATTTTATCTTTTAGTAGACATCAACTTCGATATACTTTCGAAAAAAAAATTCAATAAAAAATCACATGTGATTTGTATTACAATCACATGTGATTTTTTCCTTACTTTTCACCGACTCGTACTTGTCTTTAACTTACTGGAGGTGGAGGATACACTTTATCCTACTCATTTGATATCGTGAAAAGTCCCGCCTAAATATCTAAGAGATATTTTGAGTTATGTTCGGTTACTTGGATCAAAGAGCCAATAAGACCATCAAAGCATTGTTTGTCAACGATGAATCTTTGTCCTTCATCTTCTAGTTATGAACGTTTGTCCTCCGGCTTCTAGTTCTACATACTAGGTGGCACCATATCAGCTAGAGTGTATCTTCAAATTGTCTTCGGCTCCTTAACGATGTCTCCAACGTGAAACACTTCTTTAACAAGTATTCTTATAGTTGGTATAGTATACTGCTATCAGCGAACCGGATGACATAACGCAATGACATGACGATGACGCATGAGTCATTTTTGCCAAAATAAGCCACTTAGTTCAATTATATCTTGGAAAGCACCCCTTAAACATTATACAGACAATTAAACACTAAATAACACAAATTAGAGTATCAACAACAGCTTTTGAAGAGATTTCGTTCCGATCTCTACACATATAAAGCTTTTTCGGGCACTTTATTCAATCCCATCTTTTAACAAAAACATCAACCAACCATAATAGCACATAAAGTAAACATACAAAAATCATTCAGCTGAAAAATATGCAAGTCTTACAACAACTCATCCGACGTAAGCAGGAACAGCAAATACAGAACTTATTTGATTCCCATAGGCAGAATGCATCTCACTTGGTCCACCAGTGAAGGAAGTCCTTACGCCTGTTGATCTTCTTTTGCAGCTGAAGAAGACCGTATAAGAGAGCTTCGGCTGTTGGTGGGCAACCTGGAACATAGATGTCGACGGGGACAATCCTATCGCAACCCCTAACAACAGAGTAGGAGTAGTGATAGTAACCACCTCCGTTTGCACAGCTTCCCATTGATATCACCCACCTTGGATCAGGCATCTGATCGTACACCCTGCAGCAAGAAAAATTGAGTTTAGCATGCCATGCGAGTTAAAAAGGCAAATAGCAAAAACAGAACTGATTACTTATGAATAGACTAATATGGGTCATGTTCGATCTCACTCACATACATTGATTGACGTAAAAGGTTAGCAAATAAGAACGGGTCGACCGGACCAAAAGTGACCCAAGATTCACTCGAGATTCTTACTGTTATCTTTTTATTTCTGTAGACATATGTTACTCATCGACTATCTATTGAAAACTTAAAAAGAATGGAAAACGGTGTTTAGGGGTCAACATAGCCCAATCAATATCTTAAAGTGATACATCTATAATGTAGCAATATTGTTAACTTCAAGTTCGACAGCCTCATAATATCCCAAATAAGCAAATCAATATGACGATACATAAAACTTGCATAATCAAATAAGAGATGCTAAGCCCTAATAAAGAACCAACTAGCTCTTGCTAAAACCTTCAAATTCAGTCCATCGTCTCAGTAGTTAATCTACTATTGCGCACACATACTTGTGCTTTTAAGATTATGTAAAGAATGTTGAATTATCAAAACTAAAGAATGGCCAGGTCTTAACATCAATGAAAAACAAAGCACCAACTCCTATATACTTAGGTTCTAGATGCATTGTATTTTACTACACAGGCTTAAGCAAGAAGCTCCAAAATATTGCCACTCACGCTCATCCTTTCTGTGCGTTATGTGTGTTTGCTTAAGATTTAACATTACCAATTCAACGCCGTTCTGTCTCTTAAACCCTCTCTTTAAAACTAATAGCAGAAACGAACGCAATAAGAAGGTAGCAACTTTGCTATTACTATCTAATGACCAAATTCCACAAATGTGAAACACCCAAACATGTCATGTGGTCTAAAGTCCTGTAGCATTGTTGATCACAGAAAAGCACTAATCAGGCCTGCCAAATGAATCGAATATCAAGCATATAATAAGCACACACAAAACCAGCAATCCAAAAGTTTCTATCTAGCTACCAATAGCCTTTGGTCCTATCACGTCAAGCCTCTTCAACAAAGTTATCACGAAACCCTTAGAGATCCTGATTGAAAAATATACAATACTGATGCTTTAGGGGGTGTTTGGGATTGCTTATATAGATTAATTATATCCTTGTTCGATCACTTACTAAGAAGCCAAATAAGCACTTTTTGGTTTTCAAAGAAAAGAAACAATTAACTAGTCTCTGCTTACTGCATTTTTATACAGCATTAGCAAATTCAAACAATATCAACTGCATTGCTTTTTTCACAGCTGACTATATGCTTGTAATAATTTTCAACCATAGGTCTAAGCATTTTGTAAGAAGCTAATTATTAACATCCATCATAATACTAGCTACCAGCATAAACAGCATACAATCCACAGTAATGAGACCTTATACATCTTAAACTAAGGTTGTCTAGGATAGCTTATTTATCCTGCTCCAGTAGAAGTACTATAGAAAACAGTGTGCTTATTTTATAATAAAAGCAATGATAGCCGGAAAAATGAACAAATTATTGGAAAATTTTAATCAAAACCATCTGTAAAAGGTTTAAAATGCAATGTAAAAGTAAACAATCATCTTAACTTAACACTTCAAAGTAAGCCGAAGCAGTCTGAATGAAACAAAAACATATGTATGCTTAAGAGTAGCCAGATAAGCAGAATAAAGGGAACCCGGAAACCATTTAGTAATGGATTTTAATGAGAAATTTTAAGCCGACATACTTATCTAGAAGCAGAAGTAGAAGCACAAACTAAAAGCAATCCAAAACACCCTCAGATATATACAATCACATACGCTCAGTTGTTCGTTTTATGAACAGCTGTAGTAACTATTTGTAATTATAGTGTAAATGACGTTAATTCTAAGAGCTTCTTTCAAATGATCGTGCTTAGACAAAATCAAAAAGCTAAACACTAGTTGCCAAATAAACATTATATTCTAAACGCACCAAAAGTTTGTCACCAAGCATAGCCCTAATTTCAACAATCTAATTATCTTTACTAACATAACATAAGAGAGTTAAAAGCTCGTCACGAAACCTTTTCTATATGGATTTGATTTAGAATTTGGAAAGAACTAAGCAGAGGCACATCACATAAGATCTATGCTATGGCAAAACTAGCATTAGCAGTTAACTAGTAGTTTAATAATAGTGGACTAGCTTCATCTAGAGTGTAAAATAACATAAAGCACTTGTTTTATTAATTTTTCAACTGATCATGTTTAAACAAAATCCAAAAGCTAAATGCTTACTGCCCGTCATTAGACATTATATTATAAATGCTCAAAAAGCCCGTCATTAAACATAACCTAATTTCAAAAAGTTTTTAAGAGCGTTTAGTAACATAGCTTCATCTTGAAATTTTAAAGTGTAATATATCCTAAAGGCTAAACACTCCTTTTTTGTGTGTCAATATGAGTGTACAAACAAAATAAAAATAAAACTAAGCAAGCATTATACTCTAAACGCTTTGAAAGGTCGTTACCAAACATAGCCCTAATTTCAACAACCTAACATATTGAAGTCACAAGAAACATCAAACTATTTTCACATAAGCTCTAGAATATGTTTATTCAGCTGTTAGTTTTATAAAAGCGTTTGGTGACATAGCTAAATCTGTTAATATAAACTGTAACACGTCCTAAAAGCTAAACACTCCTTATATTAGCTTTTCAAAAAGCTAAACACTCGTTGCCAAACATAGCCCTAATTTAGGACTTGTGAATAACCCTGAAGTGGTCACACTAACCACTTGAAAAAGGTTCACCAAACACTTCTATAAAAACAAAATAAACCTACGTGTTTGTTTGGCAAAACTAGCAGTTAGTTAACGGTAGTTGTTTGTTTTATAGAAGTGTTTGGCAACATAGCCGTATTCGTAATCATAAAGTGTAAAATGACACAAATGCCAAACACATTCTTTTACTAACGTTTGAAATAGGAGCGTTTACGCTCCTATTTGAAACACTAATTAAAAAAAACCATTTAACATTAACATTAGCATCATTCAACACTTTAAGATTACAGACACGGCTACGTTACCTAACACTTCTATAAAACAAACATCTAGTGTTAACTACTACTAGTTTCGCAAACACGTAGCTATATTATGTTTCATAAAAGTGTTTGGTAACGTAGATGTATATGTAATTATAAAGTGTAAAACGCTAGTCGAATCGTGAGGATTTTTGTAAAAGCCTAGTTGTTAGTTTTATAAAATGCATCTCTAACTAAGTATATATAATTAAAAAATAAATAAAATAAAACAGCTACTGCTAACGGGTACTGCGGAACGTACTTTCGGAGCGCGGGGGCCATCTTATTAGTAAGAGTCCCCGCGACAATCATACAATCACTCTGCCTGGGACTCGGCCTAAAAATAATCCCAAAGCGATCCATATCGTATCT
>BQNB010157270.1:0-15171 GCA_026074375.1 Tanacetum coccineum | reverse complement strand
GGCGAATATCGGACAACGGTGAATGACTCGTAAAAATTTTCAAAAATAGTTATAGTCCGGGCGTTGAAAAATACCTAGTTCGCTATAACCAGTGCTCTGGATACCATTCTATAACACCCCCAACATACGATACGCAGCGAAATACAACATTTTGGGTGCTACATCACGATACAATAACACAAGTCATAACAAACAACTATAAAAGAGATGTTTGTTAAATAATTTTTTTTTATTTCTTTGAAAAGAATCAGAGTACAAAGGTCCCAAAACTATCGTAGAAATTTGTTTTTACATATCACATCACGACTTCATTTCTAAAATATTTCTATCATTTATTGACACAAGTTCACCGAGTCACCGTCCTTGATATCCGCGTTCCGTCCCATCCAAGCCATCTTCAATACCTAAACCTGGGATACATGCTTAAAAACGTCAACAAAACGTTGAGTGAATTCATAGAGTTTACACATAACAATTTGAACGCATATTTAGTTCCAAAAACATATAACCTTGCTTGTAGGGCAAGTTATAAAAGTAATGATTTCCAACTAAACGAGCCCGTGTACCGAAACTTAACACATTCATCCCGTAGGATAAAAAATGTCCGAGAAGTATGCCACTTCTCCTTATACTAACTACAAAATGTCTGTTACAGGGTGCTCACAACTGATTCAAAACCCAGACAGGGTTGTCAAACCCAATAGATCTATTTAATACATTAGCGTTTACCTACAACAAGGCAACTAACTCTCACACAGTAAAAGGCATATACTCAGTAGTGAATGGAATCATATTAAGTATCAAAACATATTGCGTTCTCATTTTCATAAAACAATAAGTATCCCCCTCGCGGGTTAAAAACATTTAAAACACTTAAAAACGAGGCTATGAACTCACCTTGATCGAAGCCGAAAATCAAATAACCGAAACAATCACGAACTACTCGACAACGAGCTCAACCGCGACCTATAATTTATGTCGCTCGGTTACTACACAATAAAGTACGATCGAATAGCGCGTATACTGCAACTATTAAAACTATACAGATATACATACACATGTGATGAGAAATCCACTTGCTCGTCCTAGATCCTAAACGTCACATAATTAAGTTACGATTATTCTTTCATTTATATTATACATCGCTTAATCGAAAACATTTTATTTTCGGAAACTATCTATTTTTAGAAAGTTATTATTCTTGGAAAGTCACCATTTTTAGTAAGTCTCGTCTTTTAATAATACTTGTAATAATATTTATTTATCTCATCGCACATTCGACTCTTAGTTCGGTTATTAATTACCCATATCGGGATTATGTCCCGTATATTATAAAAGTTTCTCTTTTTAGAATCTTCTTCGCTCATAACAATCGTTAAGTCTAAAATATTATACTCGTAATAATAGTAGCGTTTATTATTTTTATAACATCTGACAAGTCAAGTATCGACTCGTTGACTTTCAAAAGTCAATGTTTGACTTTAATTGATTTTGACTTTATGTATATATACATTACTAGATCTGACCCGCTCAAAACGACCCATTATATCACATTTTCAGGACTCGGACACTAAAATTTTTTATGCAAAACAACATTCCGGATGACTTTTTAGTTTTAGCCGAGACCCGAAACTCAATAGAAAATGACCAAAATGCCCCTGCAAGTCTCTGAAGGAACTATGACATTTTTAATAAAAATGTAGAATTTGACCTTGGGTTTTGACCCGTTATTACTCGATTTTAAAACTAGCAAGCCTCGTGACAAAGTAAAACAACATTCCGAGCAACTTTCGTTTTTCGCCGGAAGGCTGAAACGGACTCGAAAGTGCTTAAAACGGGCGTTTAAAATTCTGCCAGCACCTATTAAAACTCTAATAGTTGTTCGTGTACAAATCTATTTTTGCAAACTTCGATCGGCCGTAAAAACTTCGTTATTTGCAGTTACGGGACGTTCGAATTACCGAAACGTACATTACGACGAACTCTATCATATTTCTGCATCAAAAATTAGTTTTTATGAAATCTCGAACCTCGAAATTTGAGCCAAACTTTCTGCTCAAAATTGTATTTTTAAAAACCCATTATACGGCCATTTTCGGCTTCCGACAACATCAAATCAACATCATCTAACCTATTTTCATCATCCAACACCATTTCTAATCTAGTCTAGCGCAAGATTCAATCGGATTTCATCACATGCAGTTATTCAAAATTGATCAAATCACCAAAATAAATATAGCATAAGCCGTAAAAATACTTACAAAGCTTATATAAGCAAGACCAATAATCGAAATCGTCTCCTTCGCCCCTATCTTTTCTAGCCATGGGTTCGAACCAACCCAAAACACAAAACCCGCAACTTTTTAACAAAACCCCACTTGTAAGAATACTTATTTAATAATTTTAAACAATGTTTTCGACCTATTTCGGCATGAACTCGAACCAATCCAGACTAGAAAAATAATCATTGCATGTGGATTTTTCTTATTGGGATATGTAGGAAATGATGAGAGGATTAATATTTTGAAGTCGGATCGTATTGCATGTCAAAGAATTGTCGGATAATGGTGGTGTGAGTGGTGGTGCCGGCGGTTCAAAAATGAGAGGACAAAGAAGTCCAAATTTTGTAAAAGGAAAATAATGAGGATATCACCTCCTTTTATAGGAAACAAGTTTGGAAATTTGGAACAATTAGTCTCCTCTTCCATTTTATTCTTTTTAAATAAGTACCAATGTGTTTTCTTTTATTTTATAATCGGCCAAAGCTCAGATCACACCACATTCGTAAATATTTTTATTCTTTCACACTAAATTTAATTTAAAACATTTATTAAGATGTGTACCCATTAAAACGCGAGTCCGGGTCAAGACAAGGAACAAAAGACGACATTCGTAAAAATAATAAATTTACGATCTTAAAAATAATAACGAGACGCATCGTAAATTTTTACGTTACTTAAAACGTTTAACGAACACGCGGTCAAACATTGACTCGCGAAACGACCAAAATAAAATTTTTAAATTCTGTTCGTAATAAAATACAAAAATAACTATTCATGACAAATAAAATTTACATGTCGACGTTCGTTCACACGAATTTATAAAATAATAATTATGACGTCGGATTCGCGATCGTCATACGTGTCGTAAAAACTCGGGTTGTTACACTAAGAGAGGCTTGCCATTAACTAACCATGGACTTTGATCAATCACAAAGTTCCTATCCTCTTTATGCTTAAACTTGTAGTAACAAATGCCCTCAGCATCCACCAAAATATCTTTTAACCCATACTTTCCTCACATTCTTTTGATATTGTATTTTAACTCATTAACATTCATCCTATACCCCACAAAGTACCCACATACAATTTTCTTCCACTTTTCACTCCCTTTTTTTTACTAACTCTTCATCAAATACCACCACTTCCTCACCATTCTTATTAATTCCAGTAGGAATAGTGAAAAGCTTATTATCATTATATATCATGTTATTGGTTACTTTCTTAGCATATGACTTTGGCTTATTCAAATCCTCACTATTCTTATCATTCTTATGTAAACCATCAGCAGTACAGTCATTAGTATTATTAACCATATTCTGCCCCCTATTACTGCACACTCCCTCAACTACATCATCGCCATCATTATCCACAACATACTCATATCTCATCTCCTTCATAGGCTCATCCCTATGAATATTTTCTACCTCAACATTCTCCTCAATTTCCACAGACATACCTCTAATCACTCCATTATCCTTCATTTTTAGCCCATCAATAGATCAAAACACTCCTTCAGACTCTACTGTGTCATTCATCTTACTATTACTAATATTATTCTTTTTTGGTGCATTTTTTTGTTTATTCATACTCCTATCAGAAAGAGAAGCTGAATTATCAAAAATCTTAGTTGGCTTGAAAGCTCTCTTAGGCCTCATACTTAGGGTTGCAAACAGATTGGGGGAAATTTCAATTGATTAGTTTATCACACGATTGAGCACTACTGCCAGTAACAAACACCTTATTTCATTAGATAAGCGCTTATTCAATAAGCTTGGTCCAATACTATAAGATCTAATTTTGGCGCCAAAATTACAAATTGGTGGATTCGGTAATAATAGCTCAAAATCAACAAAATTAGGCTCAAACTATGCGGAATCAAAAGTCGAATCTAAAACGTTAAACAAAATCAAAAACTGATATCAAAATGCTAAAGATACGAAGGATATTTACGCTTTTTAATGGAGTATTTTGGCGGGAAAGTAGTTAGGGGAGGAGAGAGAAAAGGAAAAGTCTATCCATACCATAACTCTCTCATTCTTTGACGACCTATTTAGACCATATATCTTCAAAAGACAGTCTAATTTCTAGTGCTACCACCTTAAACACAACTTTAAAAGCTTCATACCGACACTACTTCACAAAATCTTCATACGGAATCTAAAATTATAAATAAGGAATAATTCAAGCAAGCTACTATAACGGTCTCAACATAAACATGTTAAAAAGCAAAGCTACTATTTTTTGAACTTGCTACACTCCTAAAGAACCAAACAACACAACGCACATAAAAAATATCTTTAAGGTATCATGTAGCTACACACCCATTACTCTGTCATAACTCCACATCATCGCCATTAAGGAATTTTCAGTCGACACCACATTTGTTTGGCCAAAAATTGTTTAGGATTTTTCAAGTGTTTATCCATCATGATAATCAATTAGAAACTATTCATAACAATGCATTAGATAACCATCAATCGCCCATATACTATGTCATTGAACATGGAAAAAGTCCCCCACACAGCTCTCAAAGAACCTAAAATCCTCATATACATGACCTTGTGCTTTCTGAGGGTTTACATATTCTGGAAGAATCCCTTTCTAAACTCTTAGTGAAAAGAAAACCAGAAACCACTGCTCAGACACTAAATTTAATTAGTAATATAAACAAATAGATAATTTTTAACCGTCACAAATACACAAATGGATGCAGCAAAGACTTTTAGGAGTGTTTGGATTATGTTCTAAAACTAAATACAGCTACTTGTGAAGGAAAATCACTATTACATAAATACTACAGTTTATATAAAACGCTTATCCATACATACATCATAATTCACTCTGTTAATAGAATAAATTGTTTTGGTCATGATACTACCGGTTTAAAACACTAATTATTAACGAATATTTAGTAAAAGTTGTTTAGTGATCAACCATCCTAGCCCATGCCAAGAAGTACCCATTTTAAACCAAAATTTGTTTTGATCTATCACACAACTTGTACCTGTCGCTACACAACCAACAACACTCATTTTCAATAATATTGGTTGGAGACTATCATAAATTGTTTATGACTCATCCAGGCTTTTGGTTTTCAACCTCCTATAGATTCTAAAAGCATTCATTTAAGAAAATCATATTCAATGGATGACAACTCAGACGTATTCTAATCACAACATTAGAATTAAATGTAAGGGCATTGTTTGAGCTTGCAAAAGTTTTTTCCGATCTATCATTATGTTAAGATGTAGCTAGCAAGAATGATCCTGACGTTAAACAACATAAAAACACAACCTTTATAATAGATTATAAGTAGATGCTAACAATATCACTTTAGAACAAATCGTATTTCTATGTACCTTGCAAGTAATTGTTCGACTATGTAATGTAGTCTAACAATAAATAATATATGTAGTTCAGTATGTGAAAGTTCATATGAGCAGCTTTGAATATCCATGTGTACTATCTTCTCATAAAACCTGGCTACATAAGTCAAATTAATTAGTGAGCTCACATTAAAACCTTGTTAATCTGCAAAGAGCACACAAACTATATAATATAATTATTTTTTAGCTATGGCCCATACAAACCCGCCGTCCATTGTTCTTCCGGTAAGGTTGCCACGTGGTTGAATTAGAAACTTGAAGTTTCTTTAAATCTAGGGTTTTGGCGCGTATACGATAACCAAGAATTGATGATTATGATACATTTTGTTAGGCCAATTAAGTACCTAATTGTCTCTGCCTAGATTTAAACTGAAATTAGGCTAAGTATAGAAGACCCGCTGAGTGCAAAGCATCAGCAGGTAATAAAGACCCGCTGTGTGCAAAGCATCAGCAGGTAATAAAGACCAGCTGAGTGCAAAGCATCAGCGGGTAACAAAGGACTCGCTGAGTGCATAGCATCAGCGGGTAACAAAGGACTCGATGAGTGCAAAGCTTCAGTGAGAAACCTTAGAGGTATTCAAGTCAAAGACATTGTCAAGGAAGTCGAAGATTACTTAAAGACATACTCGTCAGCTGAGATGGATATTAGATAGTATGTAGAGGGAATACTCTGAAGGTTTTAAGGAGAGTCAGGGGTGACAATACCCTGAGGATCCTATTACCCTTTGAATAAGAGCAAGTGGAACTTAAGCATGCCTCTAAAAGTGTTTAGGCGGGAAATTCTATAAAGATAAAGTAGGGGTCAATTAGGTTTATAGAATTAACAAATACTAAAATATAAAGTTAGTGGAAGTGTGGAATGTTTTCAATAGAATGTACAAAAGCAGTTTCCACTTGACCACTTATAGTATGCCACGTCATAAAACCTACTACATCCACTAACTAAACAAACACTATAAATAGAGAAGGCATAAGGGAGTAAAAGACATCGTTTACATTATTATTGTTTTAGCAGTCTTTTACTCATTTGTAGAACTTACACTATAGTCTTACTAGACAATACAAGTTCACTTGTAAACTTGTCGTAATCAAGTTTACTTGTTCAAAGGGTAATCTTACATTGACATTAAACTTGTGCGATTCATAGCACATTGTAATTCTTTAATTATTATCAATAAAGCATTACACGTTTGAAAATTTATTACTTGTGTTATTTATCTTTTGATAAATGTTACAGTTTCATATTAGATGTGTTAATTGGGACTTTCAATTGGTATCAGAGCGATTTGATTTATAAAACCTTTTAGAAACTGTTCTTTGTTTTAAACAAATCAAGATCCAATCATGTCTGCTACTGTACCACCTATCCCACCACCATTTGGAGCTAATACTGGTAATCCTAGTAGCCCTAATAGAGCCGATAACCCAACTGACACCATCAACAACACTACTACCACTAGTGTAGTTCAGAATATTGTTGATGAGAATCTCCCTTAACTTCTTGATAGTAGAGGAGGATCTCATGTCATAAATATTCCTGAGTTTGATAAAGAGGATTTTTCTAGTTAGAAAGATAGGTTCATGGTCTATCTTGATGGCCTTGAACCTTATCTTTTGGAAATACTAGAAAATGGACCATTTGTGCCATTGTCACCTTTGTCTACTCCTATAAATCCTCTTCCAAAACCTTAGAATCAATGGTCACATGCTGACACACAACTTGCTAATCAAGATAAGAGATTAAAAAGTATCCTTATATCTTGTTTACCAAATGATGTAATGAAGTCTATCATTAAATGCATCTTTGTCCATGCCATTTGGACTGATATAATATTGGCTCATGAGGGACCATCTGAAGCTAAAGACACCAAGATTGCAGCCTTAAGACTCAAAATTAATGCTTTTAAAGCACTTGAAGGAGAGAGAGTGAATGGAACATTCACAAGGCTAAAAAGTTTATTAAACGATCTTGAAACAATGGTGTCTCAATTTCTCAAGCTGAGGTACATGCCACATTTGTTAAAAGCTTACCAAGAAAACGGCTAAGTATGAATCAAACGTAGAGGGCCAATAACTATATCATAAATGATACTCTAGCAGCTCTGTATGGCAAATACTGCTATGAAGAAGGTCTGATTGATCAAAGCTATAAGTCAGAGTCTACTAGACTCACTCTTTAAGCCTCAAACTTAAAAGCCTTGATTTTTAACCCTACTATGTAGGATAGTGACTCTGACATTGAAGAAGACCAGAGGAGCAACAATGAATTCTCAGCTAACTTAAACGCTGAGTTTCATGAAAGATCCCTACTTGCAAATCAAAGAAGATTCTACAAGAGGTCTGGAAGGGTGGGTTCTCTAAAGAAACCAATGGACATGTCAAATGAAACCTGTTTTGCTTGTGGAAAGCTAAGGCACTTTCAAAATGATTGTTCCTTAATCAAAATTTCCTCACCACCTTATCCTTCAGTAAGTAAATCATACAACAAACCCAAATTTCATACAAACTCAACACCTCAGCACAATCAAAGTGTTAATAACAACCAAAAGGACTACAAAGTCAAATACAAAGGACTCAAGGCTGAAATTGTTGTCTTCATCAATAAGATTGAGGCTATGAATAAGGGAAAGAGTGAAAAAGGGTTAGTTGCTAAGTCATTTGACTGGGATGAAGAATTAGTGTCCTCTGATGATGAAGAGGTCACTACATTTAAGGCATTAATAGATATAGCTGATGAAGAGCTATTAGTTGGAAGAGTTGATGCCAGGTCAGGTCAATAGGTTGAAATCACTATGAAAATGGTACAAAAACTTCTTTTTATAACTAATAATGATGAAAGAAGACATGTTCTAGACTATACCTATGTTGACCTCCATTATGTGGAGGATTAGAGGAAGAACTTGCTAAGCAAGTTCAACTCTCTTAAATAAGAATTTTCCTCATGTAAGTTTGAACTAGATGACCTTAAAAACACCAAGGCCCTGAATAACTCCTATCAAAATGAGATCACCAAACTAATTTTGGAAAATGAATCTCTAAAGGACAAAATCTCTTACCTCAAAAGGTCAATGAGAAATGAACCTCTAGTAGAGTCACCCTTAACCAACTTCTCACTGAGCAAGTCCTTGGAAATATTGTCAGGGCTCTAGGAGGAAAAGGAATGAGGAAATAAAAAATATCCTCAAAGGAAGTTGTTTTCACCAAGTATGATGTATCAACTTCTGATACTAGTCCTGGGATACCTTCTGACTCTGAGTCAGAAGGTATCACTCAGAGACCTCTGCCTTCTCTTCCTAAATTAATAAGGGCTGAACCTTCTGGTATCACAAAGTGTCTCACCATCTCTAAGACCAAACAGACCATTGATAAAGCAGTGTTTGCGAATGTCAAACAAAAATCTAAGACCAAATCACCCTCTGACTAACCCACTAAGAAACTTCTTCTCACCCTGATGCAAGAGGTAAAAGGACTCAAAGAGCAACTCCAAACTCACTTAGAGACATCACCATCCACCTCTCAATCAGGAAGTTCTAGGTCTGCCAAAGGTAAAAGTAGGATATGGTTTAGACCTTGTAGACACTGTGGGTTCAAATATCACCTCACAGAGGACTGTTAACTGAAACCCAAGTGCTCTACATGTGGATCCACTGACCATCTGACCAAAGAACACTCTAAACAAAATGTGGTCAAAAGAACCCTGGCTCAGGGATCATCAAGGAAAGTTCCTATGATCCCAAAACCATATATTCCTTGCAAATACTATGGATTCAATGACCATCACTCTAATGAGTATGAGTACTACCCTAGGTGTGACCTCTGTGGTAGCATTGCCCATGAAACCACTAACTGTGTCAAAAAGACACCCAAAAGGAAACCAAGGATGGCTCTTCAACTATCCTCTGAACCCATTACAAAGTGGGTTCACAAAAGAAACTAATATGTTTCAAAATATCTGTGCATGATTACTTAAAAAGATCTGTATGGTATCTAGATAGTAGCTGTTCTAGACACATGACAGGGGTTAAACAATATCTATACATATATTCAAAATAGTCAGGACCTAAAGTGGTATTTGGAGATAACTCTCCAGGTGATGAAGAACAATCAAATAACATACATAAAAAGAGAAAGAGAGGTGGTTTTAGAGAGAGAGTGGTTAGATGAATATTTTAGAGAGAGAAAGAAACAAGAAAGGAAACTTGTATTATTTGTGTGAAATAATGAACAACCAACCACCTATCCAAGGAATGGAGAAGAGTTTATATACTTACAATGGCCGGATATGGATGGGTTTATGGGCTTTGTCCATGGGCTTTTTCCTAAGCTAACTATGTAAGTTTCCAAATATTACTTAACGAGCTAACGATCGTTATCTAAGGAGTGACCGACACTTTCCTAGGAATTTCATATTCCTAACAATCTCCCCCTAAGGGAGGTCACTCCAATTTACTAAAACTTAAGCTCTACATTCTATGAATGCCTTCAATCTTTAGCTCATAGTCTTGTTATCATGTTCTTTATCTTGTGAATCTTGATGTAGCAATCTTTAGACTTTTAGGCTTTAGCTTGTATCTTGTTCTTGACTTGTTTATGATATTTTGAGCTTCTTAAGATCATCAACCAAGCATAATCTCAATTCGCCATCTTGTAATCTTTGCCTTCTTGTGATCTTGTGACTTCTGGATCGACATGCTCATACTGTTCTTGATGTTTGAGAGTGAGTGTAACTGTCTTTCTTGATATTCTTTAACTTTAACACTTTGTCACTTCAAGAAAGACGTTTGGTATCAGAGTGACATAAACTTCTTTGAAATTCTTTGACTTTAATACTTTGTCACTTCAAGAAAGACGTACGGTATTAGAGTAGCGGAAGTCTTGAAACATGTACTTAAGTTTTCATGATGTCTTTATATTTGTCGGCCAGGTATGAGCATGTGGTTATGAATATTTGAGACAGCTAGAATCAGGTACCTTCACCTCCATCTTTAAGTATCCTACATTAAAACAGTTAGCAATAAAGCAGGGGGACGAATATGGATTTGTCATTCACCCATGTTTGGTTGGAGTAACCTTCGAATCCGTGAGGATCGACCTGTGATCAGGTAGATTCAATTTAAGAAGAATCTCCTTGACAGGATTTCTAGCTTGCAGTATTGAATCTTTCTAACACACGTATATTAAATTCATCATACTCAGCGTGTTCTCATTATCAGAATGTCTCAAAGCAGACAGCACGATAAGAGTAAACCAGTGAGTTACTGTCTCATCGATTGAATAGAAAAATTGATTTGAAAATCAATCGACGTATCACTTGCTAAAGTGGTTTTGTGACACATCGAGAGTTTTAAGCAATTCAAAATTCATCATCAACCATCAATTCATATACTGGAACAAGTTTAATTCACTTGGAATCACACCATCGTTTCTTTCTAGTTGTCACAAGTTTGATTCATTTGAATCGCACAAGTCACCTACCAAGAGCTTGTTTGATGTTGGCTCAAGCAGGATTTCCATCTTCACTGTGATTACTTTAGTATCACTCTGATGTTCTGGCAAAATCACAAGGATAATGCGTAGGACTCTTTATATATTTCTTGTTATTCACATTGTGTGAAATAGCAAGAATAATTTTAACAAGGGTCCTAATGATATTTATGTATGATCTCTTTTGTCTCTAGACTCAATAGTGCACTTTGGTTTTAGTGATCAGAGGCTAGAGCAGACTGCCACCTTTTTAATATCAACTAACTCAGAGTGAGAAAGTTGATAGAAATGCATGTAATCTCTGTGAGAAATGAAATAGAAATCTTTTGAGAGATTTTAAGTGGCTAGGGAGGGTTGTGCATTGCATCACTGGGTACATGATGTTAGTCTTCAATGTCAGCAATCATCTTTGTGATTCTTGACAGCAGATGTATTGACTCGGTTTCTGCCTAAGTGTAAGGAGGGCTTATTTTTTTCACCTTTTATCTTAACTTTTCTTTTTAATTCTTTAACCCCTTTAGCGCTTACCGAGACTTCATAACTATTACCTTGTTGGGTTTGTTCTAGCACTAGCTCCATCTCAGTCGACACTTTTCCCTTATTTAAACATTTACTCCTTTTTTCATACCTAAGGACTACTACACTATCAAGTGGAATATCCCTGGGTAGATCCCTCCGGTTCTGTCTGGATCATGGGAATGAATACCTAACCTTAACCACCTTATAACTCCAATACAGTAAACTAAATGGTTGGTCTTTGGTACTTCCACATTTCTGCCAACACGTAACCATTTGCCCCCCCCTTTATATGTGCATCGATTAATCGAAATAGTTTAGCACATATATGGGAAAGCATACACTTGAGATCTTAAAAATCACATTATTAGTCATATATTTTACTTACATTTTCTCCCCTTATCAAAAATATTAAATCTCTTGATATTTTGGATATCAATTGATTCAAATATAACTGCTTTTAGGGAAAAAATGTCTAATTATTAACAAGCCGTATAAGGAACATTTTTAATGCTCCCCTCAAATTATGAGGGTATTATATGGTGTTTGAGTATGTTAATTTGAAATTTTTTAAAATTTACTAAGAAATTCTTGAAAATTCATACTCAAACACTATATATGCCTATATTTAAGTCTACACTACACATTTATATATTCACAAGATTATGTATGAGACAGGACCTGAAAATATTCAAACTGAAAATGACAAAGTCATTCTGTTCATGTCAGCAATCTGTAGTCCGTCTCGATAATCTCCATTTAGAAGTTGTCTTAGCTTCCCCTCGAACCAGCAATCCTTTCTTGAGTAGATTCAAAGCAGATGTGCAAGCCGCATCAAGTAGTCTTTATGTATAAAGCCTAAATATTCGAAGTACACAACTAATTCGAAACTATAACACCAAAGTCAATTAAGTCCCGGATGTCTGAATTTCTCCTTACACGATAGTGATGATATAAATTGAAACACCAAAGTCAACTAAGTATCGGATGACACAATTATCCCCTTAAAGTAGTCGAAATGATAACACCTAAGTCAACTAAGTCCCAAATGTATTCATTTATTTCTTCCAAATACTGACTAACTTAAGGAATTATCATACTTATCAAACCTATGTGTACCTATTTTGTCAACTAATTCTACTCCATAATAAAAATAAGCTTAGTTATTAACCGTTTGAGGAAGCATTAATTCAATTAGTAACCAATCTCCTCACACTAGAATAAATATTCTGACAACACTTCCCCCTAGTATCTTAAATGATGCATACTTGAAATAACAAGATATCTCTTCCCCCATATGGATGAAATAGAGCACCCGAAAGTAACAAGTTAAAACACTGATTTTCTCTACGGTTATGACATTTGTCTTCCTGAAATGACCTAAAATGAGAATAGTAAATTCAATCACGTGTACTCATTATCTTTTTTGTATATCTATTCCTTCCCCCTTGCTGGTTTTGATACCTCAGAATCAACAAAACATAGTACGCAAATATACTAAAGATCATGTTCAAAGATTTGATAAGCTTAAATCTATCCTATGAGAATCAACTAAGTCTTAAATTGTAAATAAGTCCCTAAAGTTTGAAATAAATGACATCTAAAGCTCTTATAGTTAATATAAATCAACTCCCCTTGAAATTGTGACCCGCCATTATCAAAAACTTTATTCGTTTATTCCGTGACTTATTTTGAAAGACCGTTTTAAAAGATTATTGGATGACACATTCTCCCCCTTAAATGATGACACCCATTTTCTATTTAAATAGATGTTGTCATTGTTTGAGTGGTCGAATTGTCTTTGAAAATCTTTTTATGATTACTGAAAACGCTGATTCATTATGAAGACAACTTTTTATCAATAAAAATAAGATTTCTCTTATTTTGACAAATAAATGCACTGACACGTACACTTATTATTTATAGGAAGCACTGGTTATGTTGCAAAGTAAACACAAGCCTTTGCATGGTCATTAAGTAGACCATGCCCGAGAATAAATTCCCGTTATGAGGTCAAGTTTTCTTTATGAAATACTTGCCTTTAAGATGATAACCGGGTTGCTATCTGAAATAATAGCAAACCATTTTTGGCATGTTTTGAAAACTTTCAAACTTCTGCTCGAACTTCATTTACAGCCTCGTATCATTATTAAATGACATTTTCTAAGACCGTAAATATTATCGATTTTCAGAAGACATGCCATTATTACCTCTTTTTATATTTTTCTCATTTTTAATATTTTTCTTTGGTTTTGAAGATTTTATATTTTTGTATTTTGTTTTTATAAATTTTTTCTAAAAGGTGAAAAATCTTTTTGGTTTTTCTGGTTTTTAATATATATACATTTTATATACAGGATATTAGAATAGGTACCCCCATTATTCTTCTGCTTCATCTGCCAATTGTTTCAGGGTCTCCGGCGTAAAACTTCGCATTCCCAGCTTGTTGATAAGAAATTCAATTCTTTCTCTGCCAAGGGCTTTAGTGAAGATGTCCGCCAGCTGATACTCCGTATTGATAAAGTAAAGCTCTACTACTCCGTTCTCAACTTGCTCTTTTTTGAAGTGGAATCTGATGTCAATATGTTTTGATCGAGAATGTTAAACATTGTTGCAGCATAAGGCAATAGCGCTTTTGTTATCACTCTACATTGGAATTTTATTGAATTCAAGGCCATAGTCGGTAAGCTGGGATCTCATCCAAAGGACTTGAGCACAACAGCCAGACATGGCTATATATTTAGCTTTTGTACTGGATATCATAGCGCTTTTCTGTCTTTTTGATGACCAGCTAACATGTCTGTCTCCCAATAATTGCATACTTCCAGATGTACTATGTCTAGTATCTTGGCAACCCGCATGATCAGCGTCTGCATAAGCTGTTAGAGCAATAGAAGAGTTCTTTGGATACCAGAGTCCCCTATTAACGGTTCCCCTTAGGTATTTAAAGATTCTTTTTATAGCATGTAAGTGCTTTTCGGTAGGCTTTGCCTGATACCGGGCATACATGCATACAACAAATGTAAGGTCTGGTCTATTGGCTGTGAGATACATAAGGGTGCCTACCATTCCATGATAGTGTGTAGGGTCAACAGCTTTCCCTTGTGTATCTTCATCCAGTTTGGATTTCGCCACCATGGGAGTATCCACGGGGTCACTAAGTTCTATACCATATTTTCTCAAAGAATCTAGAGCATATTTAGACTGGTTTATAAATATGCCTCTGGGACTTTGTGAAATCTGTAGTCCTAGAAAAAATGATATTTGGCCCATTATCGACATCTTAAACTTGGAACACATTATTTTTGAAAATTGGTCACATAGTTCAGGTGTAGTAGTTGCAAAGATTATATCATCAACATAGATTTGTACCAGGAGAATATCTTTGCATTGTCTTCTGATGAACAATGTTGGATCCACGGTTCCTTTAGAGAATTCCTAAGAGAGTAGAAACTTCGATAATAGATCGTACCACGTGCGTGGAGCTTGTTTCAACCCATAGA
>BQNB010157269.1:1457-15171 GCA_026074375.1 Tanacetum coccineum | reverse complement strand
TGTGGTGGCGGGGGTGGTGGATTTGGTGGCTGTGGTGGTGGATGTGGTGGCTGTGTTGGTGGAGGATGAGGAAGAATATAGATGAGTCTTAGGGTCGACATTTTGGGTCGACAATGTCGACCCTAAGTCATTATCTGTTTAGGGTCGACTCCCTTTTGTCGACCCTAAATTTTTTTATTCTAGGCGGGTTATTTGACTTTTGGTAAAAATTTTGGAGGCAAAGTTTGGGTCGACATTTGTGTTATGTTTAGGGTCGACAATGTCGACCCTAAACCTCTTAATAAAGTGAAACCTCATCTATTAAAAATAATCAATACTTTAATATTAAAATAATTAAAAACTTTGCAAATATTTCATTAAAAATAAATAATACAATAAATTAGAAATCATTTGAAAATATTCTTTTATATTATTAATAATTAACATTAATATTAAAAAGAATAATAAATTAAAAATCATTCAAAATAGTATCGGTGAAACATAAAATGTTAATGAAAACTACGGTGACGGCGTGTGTAGCGGTTGTGATGATTGAAAATATTAATGAAAAAGTATAATGTGTTTTTATTTATTAAATATTGGTTATGTGTGTTGCAGTAATATTTTGCTTCTTTTTGTTTTTATTTGTTGTGGATTGCATCAGCATCATCAGCTGCCTTACTGGCGGCCTAGTTACTCTAGGTACATCCTTTTTCAACAGATAATCGATAGTAGTGTATGATTAGCATTTGAATATATCTCTAGTCTTTAAAGATTGGTTTAATGATAGTAATAAGTTCATTTATTGTCTGGTAAATCAAACAGGCCGTAGCTTTTAATGTGTTACGTTATTTGAGGAACACAATCATGTTTGCTTGAGTTAGGGTTTCATATTAGAGGTTCAATGTATGAGTTAGGGTTTCATATCAGAGGTTCAACATATTAGAGGTTCAATGTATGAGTTAGGGTTCTATATTAGAGGTTCAATGTATGAGTTAGGGTTTCATGTTAGAGGTTCAATGTATGAGTTAGGGTTCTATATTAGAGGTTCAATGTATGAGTTAGGGTTTCATATTAGAGGTTCAATGTATGAGTTAGGGTTTCATATTAGAGGTTCAATGTATGAGTTAGGGTTCTATATTAGAGGTTCAATGTATGAGTTAGGGTTCTATATTAGAGGTTCAATGTATGAGTTAGGGTTTCATATTAGAGGTTCAATGTATGAGTTAGGGTTCTATATTAGAGGTTCAATGTATGAGTTAGGGTTCTATATTAGAGGTTCAATGTATGAGTTAGGGTTCTATATTAGAGGTTCAATGTATGAGTTAGGGTTTCATGTTAGAGGTTCAATGTATGAGTTAGGGTTCTATATTAGAGGTTCAATGTATGAGTTAGGGTTCTATATTAGAGGTTCAATGTATGAGTTAGGGTTCTATATTAGAGGTTCAATGTATGAGTTAGGGTTCTATATTAGAGGTTCAATGTATGAGTTAGGGTTCTATATTAGAGGTTCAATGTATGAGTTAGGGTTTCATGTTAGAGGTTCAATGTATGAGTTAGGGTTCAACGTATCACCCGCCAAAAACTCCCGCCAAAAATTCCCGCCAAAAACTCCCGCCAAAAATTCCCGCCAAAAACTCCCTCCAAATACTCCCGCCAAGCATTCTTCTTTACCATAAAAACAGATAGTATCTTATCCTCCCAAGCACACACACACTCTTATCCTCACAACCACCACCACATTCACCACCACCTCGATCAACTGTCACCAGATGGAGCGATCTAATCAAACTTGGTTGTGCAAGTGTAAAAACGGAAATGTGGTGTTACGAACATCATGCAGAGATCACAGCTATGGTCAACGATACTACGCATGTCCTAATTCAAAGGTGAACTATCAAAGCATAACTATTTATGTAATATAAAATAGTTAGCTTGTCAAAATGACTTTTCTTATGATTTCCTTACTACGTAACAGCCAGGAACTACAGAGAGAGGATGTGGCTACTTTATGTGGATGGATGCTTCTCCTGGACCGTCAACACCTCAAAGTCATTCTCCGGGAACTTCTTCACGACCAAGTCATTCTCCGGGAACTTCTTCACGACCAAGTCATTCTCCGCGATCTGCACAGAATCTCGGAATGGCAGAGTGCTCAAATTGTAAGTTCTTGGCTGAAAGGATAAAGACACTAGAGGCAAGGATAAGTGTACTAGAGGGACAACTAGAGATGGAAAGGCATCCCGAGAACCACACACTTGAGTCAGCTGGAATACTTCACGAGATCTATCAAGGGATGAGAAACCTTAATATGGAGTAGTTTTTCATTAAGATAAATCATTTTAGCATTTGGAATGTAGGAAAACTTAATATGCTTTAATGTTTGAGATGGGAAAACTTAGTATGCTTTAATGTTTGAGTGTTTATCGATTTCTAATGTAATTTGATATTATAATAATAAACGTTAATCGATTAGGAATCATTCCGTGTATTTTGATTATTTATTGTGGTTAAACTGCATTTAGTTCAGTTAATTTTGAAGTAAATTTATCAAATTAGCAAACTAATAAATGATAAAATAAATAAATAAAAGAGTAATGTGCAAAAAAACATCCCTGTGTTATTTTTTTAGGACACTATACATCCCTGTGTTACATTATTATTTGAAAAAAAAAATTAATTTTTTTTACAAAATCTTAAAAAAAAAATTCGCACTTTAGAAAAATCTTAATTTTTACGAAAAATTTTACGAACCAATCTTAATTTTATGAACCAATCTTAATTTTTACGAAAAGTTTTACAAACCAATCTTAATTTTACGAAAAAAATTTAAAATTTTTTTTAAAATTTTTACGAACAAATCTTAATTTTACGAACCAATCTTAATTTTTACAAAAAATTTTGTACTTAGGGTTGACATTGTCGACCTTAAGAGTCGACCCAAAGTTATTTATTGTATTTATAAATTTGTTTAATATTTATATATAAAATCTAAATACATTTAAATGCCAAAAAAAATATAAAATTATACTTATTGGGTAGGGTCGACAATGTCGACCCTAAGTACTAAGAAAATGTCGTCCCTAAGTTTCCCCCCAAAATTTCTAAAGTTTCCCCAATCCCGCCATAATTTATATATATAATTTAGAAATATTTTAAATATATAAAGTTATTTTTAAATGGTAGGGTCGACAATGTCGACCCTAAGTGTCGACCCTAAGGTATTTTATATATTTAAGTTATTTTTTTAATTACAACGGTTAGCATATCCGACTCATCCGATGAACATCTAATGTGTTTACGATAGCTTACTCGACTCATCCGTTAATCAATCTATCTGTTAACTAACGATTCATTCGTCTCATCATGGAAAATCTAATGTACTAACGATAACTTATCGGACTCATCTGTTGGAACATCTATGGCCAACGATTTGCTTTCGTATATCCGGTTGGCCATAGCTAATGTGTATACGAGATAGCTGAGAATCATCGCGAAGAGGAAGTTCTTGAAGGAAATAATTCACCGGAGGAATAAGACACCTTACTTATCAAGTTCTAGTACTTTTGGGTGATTTCTAAGTACTTTTGCTACCTTTGTTATGACTATTCATCGTTATATTGAGCGATGAAACATCTAAACGTGTAAACGATAACATATCGACTCATCAGTTAAACATATAATTTACACAATGATAAACATTATCGTACTCATCCGTTGAACATCTAATGTACAATGATAGCATATCGACTCATCCGTTGGACATCTAATGTGTAACGATAGCAGAGAATCATCGCGAAGAGGAAGATCAAGAAGGAAATAATTCACCAGAGATTGACACTTTATCATGTTCTAGCTACTTATGGGTGATTTCTAAGTAGTTTTGCTACCTTTGTTATGACTATCATCGTTATAATTAAGCCGATGAACATCTAATGTGTAACGATAGCATATCGACTCATCCGTTAAACATCTAATGTACAATGATAACATATCGACTCATCCGTTGAACATATAATGTACAACGATAGCATATCGACTATTTTACGTTGGACATCTAATGTACTCGTAGTAGTCGACTCATACCATTGCACATCTAATGTGTATACGATAGCAGTGAATCATCGCGAATGAAAAGATAAAGAAGGTAATAACCTTCACGAAGATTGAGACACTTACTTATCATGTTCTAGCTACTTATGGGTGATTTCTAAGTAGTTTTACCTCTTGCATCTACATCAACTAGAGTGGATACATAGAGATGACCCACTAAAAGTACAGTAAGAAAAAAAGAATAGTGGTACTAACAAAGATGGTGGGGGTGGTCTAAATGGGTTTTTAATCTAGATAAAATATGAGAAGTTCAAATAGCCAACAGTATAAGAAGACCCTATTGATGTAGAAGTACTAGATATAATAATATGGAGTACCTATTTATAAAAAATAATTTTAAATAATAATTATATACGAACAGACCGGAAGAAACCGAGAAACCGGACCGACCCGCGATTATATATTTTATAAGAAATAATTGTAAATAATAATTATATATTTTATAAAAAATAATTTTAAATAATAATTATATACGAACCGACCGGAACGAACCGAGAAACCGGACCGACCCAGCCGAAACGAACCGATTATATATTTTATTAAAAAATTATTGTAAATAATAATATATATTTCTATAATAATAAATTTAAATAATATATCTTTTTAAGTCTGAACGCATGGTTCGTACTATCAATAACCTCATTTGAACCTTACTTTTTCAAGCAACCTTCCACCTACTTTTCGGGTCGAAGCTCTCAATGTGGCCACTCACCTTTTAGACTTTTTACCATCTACTGCCATTAACAATGAAATACCTTATACCCGCTTGTTTGGAACAAACCCTGACTATAGCCTTTTACGTACCTTTGGGTGTTTATGTTACCCTCACCTTCACACCAATCATAAGCTTGAACCTCGCGCCACACCTTCCATCTATTTGGGACAAGCTTCCAATCATCGTGGGTATCGTTGTCTTGATTTAAAAACAAATAAGCTCATCATTTCTCGTCATGTTACATTTGACGAGACTGTTTTTCCTTATGGCTCTACTCAACCCGCTTTACCACCTACCTATACCTTTTTAGACGACATACCCGATATTATCCCACCAGCATTTCCCACCAAACCCGCTGTGCAACTCCCACCTGAACCCATCACTCCAATTCATAACACCCCCATCCAACACCACCCTGATGATGCCTAAGTTCCAATCACCGAACATCAAGCCCACTCATCGCCTCTGTCCGCGATCCAACAACAAACGCCTAACCCCACTCAGTCACCCGCGACCCAAAACGAACCCGTGGCTCAATCACCTATTATAATTCCCGATCCACCTGAAAACCCGAACCCAGTTTCGGTTCACCCCATGGTCACACATTTCCGTGTCGGGACTAATCGTCCCATTGAGCGTCTCAATTTACATGTGTCCTCGGTTTCACCGTTACCAAAATCTTATCGTGATTCGTTTAGTGATCCAAACTGGACTTGCAAAAAGTAATGCGTGAGATATAATGGCACTTTATTAAAACCAACACTTGGACTTTAGTACCAAGACCACCAGATACGAATATTGTTGCGTTGAATGTAGTATTTATTGTGCACAATTACTTTGGCAGATGGCACGCTCTATCGCTACAACGCTCGTCATGTGGCGATATGGCGTGTACTCAGATATAGGGGTTGATGTTGGAGAGACATTAGTTATCGTTCGTTAAACTGGGTACTATACGACTATTCTGAGTTAGCTACTTACTCGAGCATTGGCCGAATTCACAGCTGATGTCGAGAAATGCTTTTCTACATGGGGATCTTTCTGAGACTGTTTATATGCATCAGCCTCCTGGTTTTCAGGATTCTGCTCATCCTAATTATGTCTGTTTGTTGCAGCGGTCTCTTTATGGGCTCAAGCAAGCCCCTCAAGCTTGGTTTTAGCGTTTTGCATCTTATATTACTCGGGCTGGGTTTTCGCATAGTCGTTGTGATTCATCTTTATTTATCTACAGACAGAGGATTGATACTGCTTATTTTTTATTATATGTGGATGATATTGTTCTCACTGCTTCTTCTAAGAGTTTATTGCAGCGGATTATTGGTTCTTTGCATCAGGAGTTTGCTATGACAGATTTGGGCCCGCTTAATTATTTTCTAGGTATTTCTGTCACGCGTGATTCTTCAGGTTTATTTTTATCTCAGAAGAAGCATGCTGTTGAGATTTTAGAGAAAGCACATATGGTTAATTGTAACCCTAGTTGGACTCCTATTGATACTGAGTCTAAACTAGGTGTTGATGGTGATCTGGTATCTGATCTGACTTTGTATCGGAGTCTTGCAAGTTCTCTCCAGTATCTTACTTTTACTAGACTGGATATTCCTTATGCAATTCAATAGGTTTGTCTTCATATGCATGATCCCCGGGAGCCTCGTCTCTCTGCTCTTAAGAGGATTTTACGGTATATTCAGGGTACTCTGAATTATGGTTTGCAGTTATTTTCTTCGTCTACCACAGATTTGGTTACTTATTCTAATGCGGATTGGGCTGGGTGTCCCACTACTTGGAGATCGACTTCAGGGTATTGTGTCTTTCTTGGCAACAACCAGCTCTCTTGGTCCTCTAAGCGTCAGTTGACGCTTTCTCGTTCTAGTGCAGAGGCGAAGTATCATGGTGTTGCCAATGCTGTTGCCGAGACTTGCTGGTTACGCAATTTACTGCGTGAGTTACATACTCCTTTATCTTCCGCTACGCTCGTCTATTGTGACAATGTCAGTGCTGTTTATTTATCATGCAATCCAGTTCAACATCAACGTACCAAGCATATTGAGATTGATATTTACTTTATTCGTGATTTGGTTGCTACGGGTCAGGTTCGAGTAATTCATGTGCCTTCTCGATATCAGTTTGCAGATATTTTCACCAAGGGTTTATCGTCGGCATTGTTTGAAGAATTTCGTTCCAGTTTGAGCGTCAGATGTCCTCCCGCTCAAACTGCGGGGGAGTGTTAGCCCACTATATTAGAGCCCACTTCTAGATTAGTCCAAACTCGTGTATTTATACCCTTGATGTTAATGATAGTCTACATGAGATTTATCCCACCTACAGTTACTACAAGGAAAAAAAAAGCTTTAGTGACTAGTGGAAATTCGTCTTTAATAAAGGAAGATTCGTCACTAAACCAATTTAGTGACAAAATCAAAGTCGTCACTTGTCGTCACAATAGCTCCGAATTAAAAAGTGACGAAATTGAAATTTGATACTTAAGGGTGTGTGACAACCCATTTCTTCACTTAATTTCGTCACTAAAGTGGCTAAAGTCGTGACTATTTGATGAAATTTGTGACGAAAGAAAGGCGTCATTATTTGGGTGGACCTAACGGGAAACTAACGAGACCTTAACGTCCAATAGTGACGCAATACGTCGTCACTTTCCAAAATCCTATATCCCAATAATGCAATACCTACAATTGTTAATATGGGTATTTGTATACTGTAAATACAAAACATGTGTTTAGTCAATAATAAGAAATTACTTCATCAATACTAAAGCCGAAACATCCTAGTTGTGTCCAACAATTATTCGATTTGTACGTAGCATATGATTCCAACAAGAAAGTTATAAAGAGATAATCAAGGTCTGTGATCCTCAAAGTGGTAAACTATTTCTACAAGTATATCATGCATTTAAACTTCTGCATGTGTGCGAATATTATCCTCCATCCAAACTTCAACTAAACATCATCTTGAGCCTCAACATAATCATCATAATCTTCGGTATCATAATCCTCACTCCCCTGCATAAAAATACTATATTCAAAGCACATCAGTGGTGTTATCCAGGAAATCTCAAAGTGAGACCATCACATCATCTTAGTTCAAGAAGTTTGAGGATCAAAGCATATTTCCCATTTTGTTTCTATAACAAGTTATGATAGTGATCTGCTAAATCAAAGAGTTGATTCAAACCTTTCATCCAGGTGATGTGTAACTTGAACACTACAGGTTTAGAATTATAACAGTAAAAATCGCAAGGTCTAGAAAGAGCAGTTGAGAAAAAACAATGATTACTATTTAAAAAGTTTCCAGCAAACCATTTGCTATCAAATATAGCTCCAGTGTAGCTTTGCTGATTATGAAGTACACCAAGTGTTAATAGATTATAAAATTCTTCTTCCTTTTACCTGTGTAACAAATTGGGTGAATTGGGTGATGGGTCAAAACTGGTAAGTAAGTAAATAATTATGGTCCTAAACGATTTATAGAGGTTGCACCTGTTTTTCGCCTATACACAACCTAACTTAATAGTTCAATATAAACATGAATTGGTTTAGTTTAAACAGCGGACATGGTTATAAGATACTAACTTTAACGTTAAAGTATTAACTCTAAATATATCTAAACAATTGCTACTTAAATATCCCATAATAGCATAAGGTTTCAAAATGGAAAAGCTGGAACTCTTGTAAACATTGCTGGCATTCTTATGTATATCAAATAGCATAACAAAATAAAGAAACTTTAAAATATCATCCGTACCAGGGTCAATGCCAGGCACTTAAAAGCTTCATTGCGACCAATAATATCATTGTGGACTGCATTAATTGCTAATCTTAGAAAATCGTGATTCTCGTTGAGCAAGCATGATGTCACTATACACCCAACCTGCGGGAAACATGGGTGAAGAAGTTGAGGGTAGTAAATGGAAATCTAAAAACTTCACAGCAGATCACATGAACAGCAATATGAACACATGAGAGTAGATATGTGTTGTACCTTCTTTTTTAGATATGTCGGCGCTGATATTAAAGAAACAGCTTCCATGTGACCAAAGTCTACATCATATCCAAGCATATATATGTACAACATCTCCCATGCATATTTCTTCTTTTCATATGGAGTCAAACCCTGTGAGCAACACAAGTAAAAACGATTATTGGCCGAAAACAAAAAAAGTCCAAATTGACATAAATACTGGACTCGTCACAAGGTAACTTGTTCCTACAAAGATGCTTCAAGAGGATGTTGATTTAATCTAGCATTATTAACTTGAAGTCATGGTTTGTCTGTTGAATAAATAAGTCCAACAAACCTTGAAAGCTAGCGCGGAATATAGACTCAAAGAAAACACACACGTGACCCCAAACGTTACATTGTATTAATTAACGAATGAGCAAAGAAGAATGTACGCACACGTTATACCCTCGTACCAAACCTTTATTAAATCCCTAATAAAGCTATTACAACGATTTCCACCTTAGGACTAACACTTAAACATAATCGATACTCAGCATCTTCATCCAATGCTGGAACCTCGAACCGGGGACCACCTTGTTAACCAGGCCTTGTACTTTAGTAATTTCCTTAGATTAGCTTTCATAGACTTCTCCACTTTCTTCTTTTCAGCAACATTACCCTCTGCACCCTCTTGACCAGGTACTCCGGTTACCGTAATGTTTGCCTCCGCCTTTATACCAATGTGTACCTTTTCCTGCTCCTTTACCAAGCGGTCCGTGTTTGTCTTCTCTTCAGGTTGCTTGTCCTTCAACCATCTTTGAGCCACTGCAACATCATCGTTACTAACCTGAAAAACCTCAGCTTCACGATTCCCTTGAGCTCCTTGCAGTTCCACCTCAAACGAAACACGACCCATTTATTAAACAGGTTATACGGTTTCCCTGTTTGACCTCAACCCAAACCTGTTTAACTTTGTGTCGGGTTCATGTCATTTATCGTGTCGTATCAAAAATTGTCACCCCTACTATTACCCCCTTCCCTTAAACTACGAGTAACACCCTTCGAATTTTTATAATTTTACTTTTATTATAACAATGTACATTTGGATTTGATATAAAAAAGGTTTTATATTGATGGTCCACTATTCTTTTTAATCTCATAAATAGCTTAAAATAACCTATCATGTTCAACATGACATATTATTTAACCATACAGAAATTACAATAATAGATAATCCTAATTATTGAACATGTTTACAATGTACCCATATGCGTAAAACTTCTAATATGTTGTGTTTAATGTGTATAGTTTGTCACATGATTTATGATTTCGGTAGTCTTTATTAATGCCTTTGTTTTTTATGTGAAATCCCTCTCTTGCTAGCGCAGAGATACCAGTTATGATCGACTAGTTTGGGAATTAAATTTTTACGAACCTTATTGATTGACACAATAATGATATCAGGTGAACATGATTCTCTGTTACCTTCAACTTAAAAGGGGACATATTATTTGTTTGAAGCCTGACTTAAACTTATAGAGACCTTCGGTAAATTTGGTATTTAGCAAGGTTGTCAAAATCGCGATCCTGATCGTAAAATCGTACGATCCTACGATCCCACACACAAAAGCGACCAGGATCGTAACAAGATCGTGATTCAAGTAAGATCGTATCAGGATCGTAGGATCGTAGATAGGATAGGTTATTTAGGATGGATAGGATCGCGTAAGGATCGTTAAATGGCCTTTTTTTGGACTTTTGGTAATTTTGGCTAAGGTTTAATAATTTTTCTTCAGACGTTTCATATTTTTTTTTCTATCCATAATCGTTTAATGAGTGAACATAAAGTAGGTGCAAGTATTGTAGTATGTAGTATATTTTTTTATCCAAATCATTCATTTATCGATTGAAACATGAATGAACTTTGTGCAAGTATGTATTACAATATATCTAATGTTCTATTATCATGATAATTAAACATATAGCTTTTTTCTTTTATCATCCATTTAGATTCGTTTATCATATAAGGGGGAATTTCATATATACCCAATAAAATTTAAAAAATTAAATATTTCTTCAAAACACAAGTTATCAATGCATGATGTAAAATGCTATTAAATAATGTTTGGATAAAAAATGTAAATATTGAAGTGTTTTTGGGATATATGTAAATGCTCATCATATTAAATATTATATAAAAAACATATAGAAATGTAAAAAAAATAACCTTATACAAAAATATATATGTTTTCATAGGCTCTTACGATCCCGATCCGATCATACGATTACGATCTTGCAAAGCCGAAAATGATCCTAAGTAAGATCCCAATCCTGACAACCTTTGTATTTAGTTCTTCGTATATTTCCTAATTTGAGCCTTCAGAATTTGGCAGTTGGGTCATTTGTTTCTTATTGACAGGGATAATCATTTGTTTTCTTTGGACATTTAAATTGAAATTTTGTATTTGTTATCTGAATTTGGTTAGGTATTTGATTCGTTTGTTATAAATAAAACATCGGCTTCGTTTGTGGATGTTGTTTGATTCATACTTTAAATTACCAACAAGTGGTAGTCAAGTTCGTTTGTGGATGTTCTTTGGACATTTAAAAGCATGGACCGAGGACCGGTTTGAAATATGTCAGTCCGATTTCTCGATCCGGTCCGATCGACCGTCCAATATGCTCAACCCTATTTCTTGGCGTTTGAATTTAAGTCATAATTCGTGTCATACACGTTGGTTGTTAGAATTATCAAATATCAATGCGTTTGAATTAAGAAGTCCATTCGCCAAGTTATTTATTAACTTATATTTTTTGATACTTTGATAATATGTTTAAAGTTAGCGCGTAATACATATCAAATGAGTGAGTCATTATAATCAGGGCGTTTGATTTGTGTTTGATTTTTTTTTCCATCATTTGGAATTTGTTAGAATCAAAATCCACAAATGAAATTTTCAAAAATAGGTGAAACAACTACGGTACACTATAATATGCGGAGTCATAACATAAAACGAGAATGAACCTCGTTTATTTTAAAATGTAACGGTCTCTTATTGATTACAATAATATTTGTTTATACTTTTATGCCTTCCCTCTTATTGTAATTTCATTGTTTCAGTCGCAGAAAACAAATTATTAATAGTCAAAATTTCAACGGTATATTAACTTTTCAATGGCTCAATTTACACCAATCCGGATTTTGGAGCAGAATGGTAGAGTAGTGGAGAAAAGATCAATCACAAGTGGTATATTATGTGTCGATTATATTCAGGAGAGATAATTAGAGGACCAGAGTGACACTAAATAAACTTGTTAAAATTTTGAGAGGTACTTATTGGCTTCATTCACACTCAACTTATTCATATTATTCGAGTATGTCCTTTTTTTACAGCCACCATTTGCATCATTTACCTTTTTTACTAGGTGTACGTTGCCTTTAAGTTTTAACATATACGACACTTATCTAAACACGCTATTCTTATAACTTATTTGCAGCACTTTAAATAATGAAATAGTTGCAGGTATATAATTTACAACCAATACTAATTTGAATTTTTTTGCTTAACTATGAATACTAAGTATTTTGTTTTTAAGTCTTGTATATTTGTGTGCCTGGGCACCTTAAGAAATTTTTGTGTCTATGCACCTTTGCTTCAGGGTGGTTGCGTTCTTTTTTCTTCACTTAAGTCCGCGAGGCTAATATATAGTGTGGGCAGAGATTTCATTAATTGACATTATATGGAAGAACATAATCATGTTAAAAGTATGGATGTCCAAATCTTGTTGGTAACACGTAATCACATGTACACTTATTTCATCCTATAATAAGTGACCACTTTTAATATGCACAAAATCTTAGAAAATTATACTAATTACGTACACTCTTCAACAATCAGATATCATGTCTTCCCATTAAAACCTCTTCTCATTGGATGAAATGCAAAGTGAGCACTTACCTTAAAACTTATTAGTAAAATAGCAATATGGATTTGAGACGGAAGAAGTGATATTTTTTATTTGAATTTCTAGTACGAAAGCAAACATGCATGAATATAGGAATGGAGCAAGTAGAATATTTACTTGAGTTAATAAAGACTTCGATAAGCAGATACACTGCATTAAATTCAATTGTTTAAAGGATGTTCTGTAGACTAAAAACACTTTGATTCCTTTATAATTAGATGATCAGATACTAATAAGATCAATCACAACATTCTGCCTTCGCCGCCACACACTTTCGCTCACAATCTTCTTTGCGAGCTTCTAATATATGCTTTGCCTTAGCGCCGCAACAATTCCATAAAGCCTGTGGTAACGGGCGTTCACAATATCCATTGCAATACATGCTATTGGTAGTGCCTTTTATCTCATTATAATCGATTTTTCTACCTGCAAATTTCAAATCAGAATCTGTGTATGATATTTGTTCAAAAAATATGCCTGAAACAAAGGAACTAGGGATGCAAATTTACTTTGGTTACAAACTAGCAACAACATAAAGCTTACAAAGAAGACATTCATATGTGATCCACGTGGTTTCACCATCGCCCACTCAAATCTCTTAGAATTTTTTTTCAAAAGCGTAAAGAGAATAGGATGCTGAATGACAACTTAGACACATATGTATTTATCCGCTATACAAGACAAATGCGTAATGGTTTATTTTACCCATTTGGCATAAAAGACAATACTTGCAAATCATTCTTTATGCGTGATCCCACTTTTTTTCTCATGCTTTAATTCGGGTCTCAAAATCCACCTTTCATAACTCCAACAAAATAATAATAATAATAATAATAATAATATCTTGAATTTGTAACAAACTGATAATGATGATAATAATAATAATAATAATAATAATAATAATAATAATAATAATAATAATAATAATAATAATAATAATGAGCACACTTTCCCGTATTAAGTCTATTTGCATTAGTCATTCAAATA